>APFE031189258.1:0-55740 GCA_000404065.3 Pinus taeda
AATTCCGTGATCATTCCTTGGCCAAGAGAAAATAGCAAGTTGTTTCGCAATCCATGCTTTCAGCAATCTTTGATTATGAAAAAATATGACAGTTACAGTGCGAGTCTTTACTCAGAGAAAATTGCTGGAAAGAAACTGACCAACAACTACTACTACCAACCAACCAACCCTTTACAATATCGCTTCGGGTGGTATTTATAAACAAAATATTAGGAAGACATCATTACAATTGACCTTGACAGGTCTGCTTAGAACTCTTCAAAAATCTAAATGCTGCTGGAAATAAATGCAAGTAAATCTTTTTGGCTGCGCTGGGGGCAGCTGAATCTGAACAGGTGATGAAGTGGCCCTTGGGGACTAGATGCAGTTCTACTGAAGTGAATGTGCTTTGGGGCTGCAGTTCGGCTTTGGTGCGAATTGAATGTGCAATTATTATGATTTGAGAGCTTCAAGTGATTTTGCTCTCCTTCTATGGATATGCTGGAAGATATTCAATTTTCTCTTGCTTTGGGTCGCTGCTCAAGATATTCTCTGATACACTTTGCCGCTACATTGATGGTTTCCGCCATCGACTGATACTCTTTGACACGCTTGAAGCCTGCTGATTTGATCTGATACACTTTAAACTCTGTGAATGATCTGTTGTTGTTTTCAAACCGGATCCTTCGGCATGCTTGGGCGATTTTCGGGCTTTTTCGGTGCGCAGTGGGCTCGGCAATCAGAAGATTCCCTGAAGATTCCTCGAAATGGCCTATTTCCCGTAGCGATGCGCGCGCATCGAACACTGCCTCTGTTTCTTGAATTGGAGCTCCGAAGTGCGAATTTTCTTTCTGCGCGAAGCTTTTTTGGCTTTTCTGGCTGCAGACGTAAGCACTGCGTCGGCTCACGGCGGATGACGTCATCAGTGGGTCCCTTGTACAGCGTGACGTGGTGAGGTACTGGATGAACTGTTGGTGAAGAGGTTCCGATGCGATATCGTGATATCGCGTCAGCGGGGAAGGAGGGGGGTCATTGGGTTGGACATTTTGGTGCTTGCAACTGCCGATATGCGATATCGCGATATCGCATCGGCGGAGAGGGAGGGGTGAACAAATTGGACACTCGGCGTTTGTGATCGCTGATCGCCGATTTCGCGATGTCGCATCGACGGGGGACGGATGAGCATTGTTTTGCATGAAAGTGAGATGGCGAGGTTGCGATGCGAAAACGACTTTGAGGGGAAAAGGTAAGTAAGTGGGTGTGAAGGGCTTTTGAAGTTTCGGAAGGGGTCCGACTACCTCGGGGGAACTTTAACTTTGGAAGGAGTCCATAGTATGTGGAAGGTGGTTTCGGAGGTTGGGTTCTTGCTTAGTTTCTGACAAACTAAACAATTCCCGGGACTTGCTATGGTTATTTTTCAACCAGGGGAGGGATATTGCATAGGGGAATTTACTTAATATTAATGCGGGGATGGGAAACATAAGGAGCTAGATAATAATGTTAGTGGTTAATGTGGAGATGGTAAGAAAGCGCTAAGTTTCAGGAGAACTTAGGCTATTGCAGGGGGGAGGACCATACTTCAGGAGAAGATACGGAACAACTTTGAGTAAAGTAGATCTTTACTCAACCGGAGTGATGAAGATGATGAACTTAAGAGGTGTCAAGCAGATCTTGACCTCTTTTGGGGATGTTAGTTAGTGATTGGGGGAGAACAGAGAAGGGGAGTTAGTTATACCTCATTTGAGCCTTTTTGCTTACAAATCTTTGCTGATAATGTTCTGCATGATATGATACCTGCAAACTTGGAACTTGTCAGCAATTCAACAGCCTCAGAACTACCTACCCAGCCTACTTTCCTAGCATTTTTTCTTCTTTTGCTTGGGGGTGCACTTAGAATTGCAAACCCATCATACATTTCTTTTGATGCTTTCCTATCTACATACTACCCTTATTTCTTCCAGAGCCCAGATTAAACTGTTGGACTCTTCTATTTCTCTACCTATCTAAGAGTCTGCCAAGATTAAACTGTTTGGACTGACCTACAATCTCTATATTATAAAACATGAAATTTAAACCTAGGGAGACCAAGATTAAACTGTTTGGACCTCCCTTTAACTAGAAGTAGCGATACCAGGAAAACTTTTACAAAATTTGAAGGCAATTGAATGAACTTGAAGTAGCCTTCTTCATATGGAGACTGTTTAAGAAAATATGGAGCATTGCAGTAAGCAAAGTACAACATATTTGGCCTGTGAAATGCCAATCATGAAATATGAATACCTGCTACAGCAGGAGCTAACAGGGCCCACCAAGCAAGCCACAAGTCAATTAAAAAGTCAAAAAGCAAGTCAAAGGTAGTGAAATGGTCCAACGTTGAAGTTCATGAGGCACATCGAATTGTTAAAAATTCATATTTGATTTAATTTAAATAAATTTTGGAATTAAAGTGCAATGGTAAACTAAGTAAGTGGGTAGGGACCCACCTCACCTCTCCATGGTATACACATAAGTCACCAAAAGGAAAACAGATATGCACATGCAAATTAAATAAACTCCACGTTGGCTAGTCAAAGAATTGTCAATGCAGAGATATGCTACAGCAGGACAAAAATCAGCATATGGCAAAGGGATAGTTGAAAGATTTGATGGAGAAATTAGTGGAAGCTTGTCCCCACTCACCCAAACACAATTACGTGTATGCAGCACATTTTTGGGAGCTTCCACGTAGTCACCATAACATTCCATGCAGGAACAATCAAACAACAGTCAATGGATGGACAAATTTACACATGTTTGGATGATTGTGGGTGCACGGCCCAGCGCTGATCTAATGGTAGCTCATAGCAGTTACGTAATTGTTTATGTGGCAGCCTTCAACAGAAAATTGTGGGATATGTTTCCCTTCTTTCCAACATAGCTACACACTTGTGCCACTTAAACACATATGCTGCCATCCTAGGAAGACTACGTAGGCCATCTACAAGTATGCTTCAGCAATTTGATTTCCATTTGGAGGGCTCATTTTTATTGGGATCTCAGTCATGTGGCCACTTGGAAACTCAGTTTATCATTGGGATTATCTCCATTGCTACACTTTTCATTTCATTTTTCATTAGGATTGTCTCCCATAGTTCTATTTAAATGAGCCTTTGGCTATCATATTGTATCTAGAGAATGAGTTGTTGGGCTTGTGGAGACTCCGTTGGATTTTGTATTCATCTTTCATATAATAAAAGAGACTTTGGGGTATTATTGTGTTCGTTTTCGACTTCCATTTCTTAAGGTGATGTTATTTGAATTTTTGTGCTTTACATTTTACATGTATGTTGGATTATGCTAGTTATCATTTTTCCACTTGTTTGGATTAACATATGCAAGCTATCTTGTATGGTTTTTGGGTTAGAGAAATACTCTAGGAAGAGGAGCACTAGAATATTTTTGGTGAAATCTATAGCCTTCTCCTCCTTTGTATAATCTTATCCCTTATGATTGCTGACATCTTTTTCCAAGTGTGTAGAGATCTTTAGAATTGATTAAAGGATTTACTTGGGCATGAGGTAGCTCTCCAATAGACGAACCAACTCCCAAGATCAAGAATAGAAGGACCCAATCGGTTTGCCTCAAAGATCTCATCAAACAATTTTGAAAGAGGGAGTTTCCTTTCCTCTAACTTATTAAGATCACATAAATTTAAATTAAATATTTTCTTGATCAATATCTTTTGCTTTCAAGGATTTTATTTGCTACCTAGAGCATTGTTTTAACTAGACAAGTATGGAGTTCTACTTGCATGTCTTGATCTAGTTCTTATACACTAATTGTATATTATCATTTTGACTATTTCATATCATCTTTCTCTCCATTTCAAGATTGCTTTGCTTTCAATTTTTGAAGCATTCTACTTCTGTTTTAAGCAAAATACAATTTCATTTCTTAAAGAGAAAATAATTTGAAGGCACTAGTTGTTTATGTATTTCATGCTTATCTTATGATGGTTATTGCTCATATCTATTTTTGCTTATAAATATTAAATAAATAATATATTTAACTCTAACAATTCTCCTAGAAGCTCGCATCTCTTTTTAACTTAACTTTTCATTAGGGACCACCCCCCTTAGCTAACCTAGGAGATAGCTTAAACAGAGAGAGAAGGGATTTAGTGTGACAGCCCCTTCTTTGAGTTCCCTGCCACTAACCACACCTTGTGGGGTTGAAGGTTTCTCTCACTAACTTGTAGGTAAGTGTAAGCGATAGGGTCAACATCTTTGACATTACTGTCGGGGACAAGCTTTCTTGTACTTGGGAAATCAACTAACCTTTTGGTTTTAGCATTTTTGAACTTTAGATTTAGATTCTTGTTCAAGTGGCGACTCCACTCAATTCAAATTTTGCAAGAGTCTCTACTAGGAGAGATTCAAGTGGTCTATTTAGCCCCTCTCCTCATCCTAAAAGGGTTTTTAGAGAGAGGTTGAATAGACTTCCTCATAGTAGAGATCTTGCTAGTCTTAGGCAAGAGTTTATTTCTGATATTCATTTTCTTTTTCAAGAACAAGTTGAGCCTAGCATCGTGAATGATCCTTTTGCTCCTTGTGACTTCACTAACATAAATGGATATCCTCACAATATCCCTGACAAGGCTATTGAAAAGTTGCCTTCCTTTCAAGGTGACAATGACGTTAGTGCTACATCACATGTGAAAAAATTTAATGTTTTTATCTTTAAATGGTGTAACACTGCTAATTATGAGGATGTGAAGATGAGGCTTTTTGTTTTATATTTAGAAGAGGATGCTCTTAATTGGCTCACTGAGAAACCTACTAACTCATATAACTCTTTACAAGCCATTCTGACCGCTTTTTTTAGATAAGTTTGGAGAGAAGGAAAATAGGCATTTGATCAATGCCATTAACAACATGAATAAAAATGAGAATGAAACCATGGAGGAGTTTAACAAGATATTCAATGAATTAGTAAAAAGCATGCCTAGTACTATTAAACCTCATGATGAATTTCTTTTAAGCTCATATCTAGATGCTTTTGGGGTTGAAACTGCCTATGAGTTGAGGAGGAATGAGCCTACGAATATAAGTGTAGCTCAATTTGAAGCCTTAAAGATAGAAAGGGCTAGAAAGCAATCAGGAAAATCTGAAATTCTTGGTTTCAATATAGGGCCATCAAAATCAAATGAATCCAAAGGGAAGGCCAAGGAAGAGACTATACATGATCCTATTAAACAATTAACTCAACTCATCAAGAGCATGGAAGAAAATCACATTAAAGAAATGAAAGCCATGCAAAATAGGTTGGTGGCCATTGAGATATCACAAGTGCAAATGTTCCAACCTAGGCCAAATGATATATGGCAAAAGAATAAAGGCCCTCAACAGGAGCATGGGCCTCCAAATCCATTGGAATCCACCAACATGGTAGATCAGATCCCCCCCTTTTGTAGGCTATGTAATGAGTTCCATGAAGAAGCCACATGCCCATATGTGAAGAGAATCATGGAAAGTGGCATGTTAGGATATGAACATGTAGGGGCAACTGGTCAAATCAATATGTTCTCCATGGAAGATCAGATATACACCATTGAGAGAAATCAAGAGATTGACCATAGGCCTAATAATCTTGGGGTTTACAATATGATTGTAAATTTTGACGAAGTCACTAAGAGTTTTGGGGAAAACCCTACATCTGGATAGATTCTTGCTATGGAAAAACACAAAGGGATGACTTATCAGAGAAGGGATATCCAAGACTAGAATAATCACATAATTGTTTCTCCTCCTACTTCAGAATTGAATTTTGACTTGGGAAAATGGGTGAATAACACAAAGGTTTCTATTCCAGTGAAAGAAATTTTAAAGATACCATCTCAAAGGGCCAAGTTACTAAGTGCCATTGAAGTTACTCAAAGGGAGGAAAATCCTAGTGACGAACCAGAAGATGAGGAAATTGTATTGAAAAGTATGAACTGTTATGTGGGGAATGAAGATCATCTACCATTTTATGTTTCTTTGATAGTGAATGATCGTCTTTTACAAAACTTCATGGTTGATTCAGGGGCTTCATCAATTGTCATGACCAAGAAATTCATGGAGCAACTGAATTTAAGGGTATCTAGGCCCTATCACAACATATGTTCAATGGATTCTAAAAGAATTGAAGTGTGTGGGATAATTAAAGATTTACTAGTTTTCCTAGATGTATACACAAATAGAATAATGACTATGGATATTATTGTGATATTGTTCCTGATTCACGGGGAACGCTCCTATCAAGAAAATGGGCATCAAATACAGGTGGTAGCCTTCAAATGGACTTATCATATGCCACCATCCCCATGCCTGATAATACCTTTGTTAGACTTGATTGAGAGTTAGAGAAAATATATCATGTTGAAGATCCAAGGAAACCCAACAATGATATTATCTACAGATCATGCCACATAGGAAGTGATGCAGTGTTGAAAAATTATCTTCCCCCCTTAACAGAACAAATTCAAAACGAAGAGATTAGGCATAGCTCAAAAAGCTTGGATACTTAAAATTTTCCATCATAGCATTTTCAAGGAAAAGTAGTAGAATTGGCAATAAATGCATCATCATCACCATCACAACTAACCAAGAAGAAAAGAAAAAAGCGAAAAAAGAAAAAATATATAGAAAATGAACCACCAGTTTTGAGCAAGATCAAGCCTCAACGCATTAATAGTCGGAAAAGGAAAAGGAAGAAGTTTGGTATATCTCATGGCCACAAGCATGTTAATATTGGGGCAAGTCATAGTCCCAAGATAGTCAGAATTAGGCAAGGCACATCAAAGAAAGAACCTATGGACTCTCCTATGAGTAAACAGGTTCTCAAGATGGATTTCACCGAAGACATCTGATGCCATGGGGCATTTTTTTTCTTTTTTTGTATCATATTTCTAACCTTATCTCATGTCGTTTTGTTTAATTAGTTTTATTTCATGAATAAATTGTCATTTATGCTCTTAGAATAAATTTCCATTTCTTCGTTTCTGTACTTTATTTCATTTGATGATATTTTGAATGGATATTGCTTATATATATCTTTTGTCGGTTGATGCAGATTCCAGGTTCTTTCACACTATCGCTTTATATCTAGCATGCATCCCCACATGGAGCCAAATGTTGATCACTGGAGTGGAACCTAATGATTATATGAAGACTCTGTGCCCAAGGATGATCTAGAGGACACTTGTAGCATCAGATATCATCAATCAACAAAGTTTTTTAACTCTACTTCTATCTTCTCATCATCTTTCTTGCACCCAGGTTCCACACCCTACGGCGAATTGTAATAAGTGATACTAGTAATGATGAATTTTTGAGTCTGTAATAGGCGTAATATGTTGGGACTCAATCAATAAACGAGTACACCTTGGAGTGTTTTTTTTATCCGGTTAATTATCCCTTCTTTTTCAGAGGCGGATAATTTTCTAGGTTTTTTCACTCACTTTTTACCCCAAAGCCGGGTGATGGTTTGAAGTTTGAGCCTCTAACACATCTTAGTGTCTAGATTCGATGTATATTACCATACTAGTTCACACAAAAAATTTCGTGGAATTTGGCTAGGTCTAAGTAGGATTTTTTAATTATTTTCTATGTAATGGGGTAAATAAGTGGCCTTAGGAAATGTCTACGATGTATGACTACTCGAAATTCATCCTCAGAGGCCCAGCATTATCCTAGGACCAACTTTGGGAGTCAAAAATTGACTTATAGTCCCTCAAAAGCCCATTTTTCAAATGACAGTAGAAAAAATGAGGGAAAAAATTCAAAAAAATGAATAATTGGGAAAATTTATAAATTATGAATTTTCCCAAAGTCAAAATAAGTTAAATTTTGACATGGAAATTATGTGGAGAGTCAAGGGTGATGTGGAAATCATGTGGGGCCCACCAATCAAGTCAAAGGTAGTGAAATGGTCCAACGTTGAAGTTCATGAGGCACATCGAATTGTTAAAAAATCACATTTGATTTAATTTAAATCAAGTTTGGAATTAAAGTGCAAATGTAAACTAAGTAAGCGGGAAGGGACCCACGTCACCTCTCCATGGTATATGCATAAGTCACCAAAAGGAACACAAATATGCACATGCAAATTAAAAAAACTCCACGATGGCTAGTCAAAGAATTGACAACACAGAGATATGCTACAGCAAGACAAAAATCAGTGTACGACAAAGGGATAGTTGAAAGATTCGATGGAGAAATTAGTGGAGGCTAGTCCCCACTCACCCAAACACAATTACCTGTACGCAGCACATTTTTGGGATCTTCCACGTAGTCACCATAACAATCCACGCGGGAACAATCAAACAACAGTCAATACATGGACAAATTTACACATGTTTGGATGATTGTGGGGGCATGGGCCAATGTTCATCTAATGGTAGCTCATAACATTTACGTAATTGTTTATGTGGCAGCCTTCAACAAAAAATTGTGGGATATGTTTCCCTTCTTTCCCACATAGCTGCACACTTGTGTCACTTAAACACATACATTTCCATCCAAGGAAGATTACACAGGCCATCTACAGGTATGCTTCAGCAGTTTGATTGCCATTGGGAGGGCTCATATTCATTGGGATATCAATCATGTGGCCACTTGGAGACTCAGTTTATCATTGGGATTATCTCCATTGCTACACTTTTCATTTCATTTTTCATTGGGATTGGCTCCCATAGTTCTATTTAAATGAGCCTTTGGATATCATATTGTATTTAGAGAACAAATTGTTGGGCTTGCGGAGACTCTACTGGATTTTGTATTCATATTTCATATAATAAAAGAGACTTTGGGGTACTATTGTGTTGGTATTCTCCTTCTATTTCTTGTGGTGATATTATTTCAATTTTTGTGCTTTACATTCTACATGTATGTTGGATTATGCTATTTATCATTTTTCCACTTGTTTGGATTAACATATGCAAAATATCTTGTATGGTTTTTGGGTTAGAGAAATACTCTAGGAAGAGGAGCACTAGAAAATTTTTGGTGAAATCCCTAGCCTTCTCCTCCATTGTATAATCTAATCCCTTATGATTGCTGACATCTTTCTCCAAGTGTGTAGAGATCTTTAGAATTGATTGAAGGATTTACTTGGACATGGGTTAGCTCTCCAATAGACGAACTAATTCCTAAGATCAAGAATAGAAGTACCTAATCGGTTTGCCTCAAATATCTCATCAAACGATTTTGAAAGAGGGAGTTTCCTTTCCTCTAGATTATTAAGATCACATAAATTTAAATTAAATATTTTACTTGAACAATATCTTGTGCTTTCAAGGATTTTGTTTGCTACCTAGAGCATTGTTTTAATTAGAAAAGTATGGAATTCTACTTGCATGTCTTGATCTAATTCTTATACACTAATTGTAGATTATCATTTTGACTATTTCATATCATCTTATCTCCATTTTAGGATTGCTTTTCTTTCAATTTTTGAAGCATTCTACTTTTGTTTTAAGCAAACTACAATTTCATTTCATAAAGAGCAAATACTTTGAAGGCACTGGTTGTTCATGTATTTCATGCTTATCTTATGATGGTTATTTCTCATATCATTTTTTTCTTATAAATCTTAAATAAATAATCTATTTAACTCTAACAATTCTCCTAGAAGCTCACATATCTTTTTAACTTAACTTTTCATTAGGGACCACCCCCTTTAGCTAACCTAGGAGATAGATTAAACAGAGAGAGAAGGGATTTAGTGTGACAGACCATTCTCTGAGTTCCCTGCCACCAACCACATTTTGTGGGGTTGAAGGCTTTTCTCACTGACTTGTAGGTAGGTGTAGGCAGCAAGGTCAACATCTCGAAATACATATTCCTTGTACAGAATGAAACATAGAGTCCATGAAAACATTAACATACAAACACTTCAGACCACATACCTTTGTAAAAATCAAATGAGGAGACATTCCAAGATCTTCCTGGGAGGCCTCCCTTATGTCTCATGTTGTCTATAAACAAACCATTGGTTAACAAATAGTAATGTATACTTCAGTCGCATTGATCTAGCCGACTTCAAGCCATTTTGAAAGGGACAAATTAACTCATTTTTTGTATTTACCTGAGAAACACATGCATATAAGGTTTTAACTTTTCATCCACTGTTGGTAGGATGAGAGATGAAAAATACACACCCTCCCAATATGTTTCTCTTTGGGTTTTTGTACAAGCATGTCATTTTCCAATTTCAACATAATAACTTTATTTGGCATTTTTGTCTTTGATGATACCATAACGAGCTTGACAAACAATTTCTTAAGAAGAATGAAACGATATTGTAACTCAAATTTTGAGTCTAGAGATAATCTTCACAATTTCATATAGAAAAATTTCCAATTACAACAATTATAAATGTTGCGACATACCCTTCGTGACACATGGAAGCAGGAAGGCCTCCAAAACCATACATTCCAATTCATGGCTGCAAGGAAAATATTTTATTAGAGGAAATCTCAAGCAACAAGTCACACATAAAAAATTAGTAAAAATAAATGTTTGAAACCAAGTAATGTACTTATAAACCAAATAGACTAAGAAAACCAAAATACTTTAACCTTGGTATAAATGTTTGAAAGAAAATTATGTTTATAGTTTGATCCTAATATATGCTCTTCAGTTAGAAGCCAGGATACTCTAATTCAAAATTCATGCTAACATTCCTATTTTTGTCAATTCTTCAGTGAACTTCTACCTTGAAATTTCCAATAGTGATAAGAATGTCTTACCAAATAGCCCCACATAAGGTAATTGGCACATTTTCATACAAGCTAAATGATTTCAAATTTCCTTAGCATGCATAGTTGTATGCACATGCAAATTTTGCATGCACCTACTCAGTTATTAAATATTGTGAATATAACAATATGGCTACCAAATTAACATGATTTTGTTAAAGGCCAACCAGTATAAGCCAGATTGGTAATCATAGTGGAAAATAAAATTAAAAATCTAGTAGCAATGTGAAAAAAATTACCTTAAATTGTTTCGAAGTACCAGTAGACATCGATGATGAAAAATAGAAATTAGAAAAAAAGTATTAGAAAATCAAACTTCATTTCAGGCTAAGTGGCAGGCAACAAAAAGTTACACAAGTGAGATATCGAAGAATAAAAAGAGCTTAGTTTTCTCAACTATGAATGGATTATAGTATTTTACTTCATAATTCTTTCAGCTTCTAATTTCCTTAGGATGATATCTTCCTCACCTATCCAAAAATTGAGCTAAGAAGGCGATAAAATATTCCAACAAAGACCAAATACAATTTTTAGTGATATTTTTTGTTCAACCACTAAATTATATACTTTATGCTTTAGTGGTCATATAATGTCTTATACTTAGTATTGTGGGCCAAAGGAGCTTAGTTTTCTCAAATATGAATAGATTCCAACTCGTTTACTCCATATTTATTTCAACTTCTAATTTTCCTCAATGTAGGACATGTTCCTTATTCAACCAAAACTAGAGCTCGGATGGTGAGATAATGTACAAACACAAGCCAAATACAATTGTTTGTGATATTTCTTGTTCAACCCTTAAATGAGAGTTAATGTTTTAAATGTCATGGGGTGTATTATACTTGGTGTTTTCTTCTTTCGTTAGGGGGAAAATACATCCAACACTAGATTGCGAATAAAGTTGAAGTCCAAAGACAACCCGAAATGCCCAAGAAGTGAGAGAAAACCATGGAACCCAAGTCACCAAGAAGAGTTGCATGTGAATGAAGTTGTCCTTAAAGCAACACATAATATCAGTGCTACACCATCTTCCAGCATGATCTAGAAAAATTGCACTGAAAAAGACTTAGTGTGTTTGTATTATGAAAATTTAAAGAAGTAAAGTGATTTCAACATTTAATAAAGTCACATGTCCTTTTTTCATTGTTGCATTATGCAGTGTTACTTCTCTACTATACTTCTCTATGGATAAATTACACACATTGAATAATACATCAGATGTCCCTCCTCTCTCTACAAGTGTTTTTCATATGTGCAAGTGCATGTTTGATATGGCAATGATGCCAAGCTACACAGTTAGCACCTAGGAGGTCAAAGCCCTAACTAAGAATTGAGATAAAAACTAGGACCCCAAGTCACCAAGAAGAGTTGCACACTAATGAAGTTGTCCTTGAAGAAGCACAGAATGTAAGTCTAGTACCAACCACCAACATGACCTAACAAAACTACACTGGAAGATACTGAGTACTTTTGAGTTACAAGCATTTATGAAGTGATTTAAGCATTTAATTCACATTTCTTTTCTTTATGGATGCATTTCCCAATGGCACTGGTCTACCTTACATCTCTCTCTCATGGAGATATCATTGTGTATTGATAATTAAACATTGAATGCTATATCAAATGTCCCTCCTCTCATTACAAGTATTCTACATATGTGCATGTGCAACTTTAATATAGTATTAATGCCAAGCTACAAAATCAACATCTGTCACATAGCTCCTTTCTCAAGTGTTCATCATAATTTTTTAATACAAGTCTCTTTTGTCTAGAACATTCGCTTAAGTGGTATTTTGTAACATTTTTTTTACAACAACATCCTTTATATATTCCAAATTTAACTGGAAGTACACTTCCGAGTGCTAGAGGTGGTGGAAGCACAATTCCAATGCTTGGAAGCAGCCAAATTTAGTATCAATTCACTTGGCTTATATTCTCTTGGGCTTCTCTCGAAAGAATATTATTATATTATACAATAAGAAAATTCTTTTAGCAGTTAGTAGGAATGCCAAATTAAGCTAGTTCCACGGCTTGGGATGTTGTGGGGGCTTGTTGCATTCATTTCAATCAGATTGCATTAGGGAGTCTTCATCTAAAATAGCCGAAAAGGACTTTTGTAGTGTAGTAGGACATTTCTATCCTAGTGTTAAATGTGAAGTAGCCAAAAAAGACTTTCGTTGTGTGGATATTTGTTTCACTTCCAGTGTTAAATACTCATGTTGTGTTGAGAAATGGAAACAAAAAATTGCAGTTTAATTTGTCCTTGAACTAAACTAGAAATTAAATTCAAATTATATTCTCACATCAACTTAAAATAGTTAAATTAAGTTTATTAAACTTACTTAACTTAGGAAATTCGAGTTGGAATTCTTTTTGTCGTCATGTGTATGTTCTCCCTACTTTGTAGGAGTCCAGTATGAGTTAATTGTGAGTTGTGAAATAGAAGACTCTGTTTCATGAGTCAGTTCAGTTAAATTAGTTCTCAAACTGATTTAGAGAACTAATAGTGACAGTCACTGGTGACACTAATGAACCCCACTAGTGCTACTCTAGTTAACTGAATATTTACTCATCATAAACTCATGCATGTCGATTCTGAGAAAGACCCAGTTGATACTAGAGTGCAAGGATAGTGTGCTATATGTTTTAGATTTTTCTGAGTTGCACTGATAGTGCATGAAATCAGGAGCTGATCTTTGAGGGATTGCGTAGTTTTTAGAGGCTTTATTTCCCTTTAAATACAAGCTATCCTCTAGAGGAATTACACATTGGAATAAAGACTTGAAGAGCTTGTGAAGAGGCTAATATTTGGCCTTAAGCTTGCTTATGATTTTGAGATTGAATTTGTTGAGTGCTCAGATTGTTATAGAGAGAAAAAGAATTGTAATTTCATCTTGATTTTCCAGATTAATAAAAAACAGAGAGTGGGGTTTTGAGTTGTGGCTTTCCCTAGATATTTATTGTGTTATGTGCATTTGATTCTCTTCCTCTATTGATTATTGTTTGATCGATGTTTATGGGCTCCCGCTATAAAGAGTAGAAGTAGATTATTGCCTCTTGCTTTAGCAAATTGCATTAGCTTCTGAATCTACAGGATTTTCTACATGGTATCGGAGTTTGGATGAGGGAGATATTGTTTATTTAAAATCATCTCTCTATAGGAGATTTCGAAGTTTTGAGTTTTTGGGTTACATGTGAAATTCGAATTTGCAATACATACTTCAGGATCGACAGATGACGTTCCATGGGTTGAGGCTTGAGTATGCCTTGGAAGGCAGCTCAAATTTCATATCCTAAAGGGACAATATGGAGGTTGTGCTAGAGGACAATGGCTTGAAGGAATTTGTTGAACAAGAAATTCCTAAGCCAGCAACTACTAATGCATAGAACTTGGCCAAGTGGAAGAAGTGTGTGGCGAAGGCAAGGGGAATAATCCTTAAGGGAGTTCGAGATCATATTGTCTCGAGTCTCCATGGAAATGAAACCCCGCATGCTATGTGGAAAATATTGACAGACTTGTATTAGAATAACATTGATCAAAGGAAGTTGGCACTGAAGGATAAACTTCGTAAAATCAAGGTGGAGAAAGGCGAGACGATTCCAAAGTACTTGACCAAGTTCACTCAATGTCGAGATGAACTTGGAAGTGTTGGAATCATGGTTTCCAAGGAGGATATGGTGAGCCTTGCTCTTCTTGGACTCCCAAAGAGTTGGCATAGTTATCAGGACTCTGTCAATGGTCAGGAGAAGCTGCCAGATTGGGAACAACTATGGTCAGATTTGATGCAGGATGAGATTAGGAGGAACACCAAGGATGGATCTTCATCAAAGACCGATGATGAAGAGAATTGTACCTTATCGAATAAGGAAAGGAAGGGGAAAGGTAAACTTTCCCATTCCAAATCAGATTCTTATCATGGAGGTAAGAAGAAGGACATGACGAAATTTAAATGCTTTCATTGTCACAAGATGGGACACTTTGCTACAAATTGTCCATTGAAGAAGTCCAAGGAGAACTCCTCAGAAGGAGCAGCGGGTGAGGCTTTGGCCTCCCAATTTGAATTGGACTTTTCCCTCATTTCATGCATGGTGTCTTCAATGATGGGAAGTGTTTGGTACTTAGACAATGGAGCTTCTTTCCACATGGATGGTGACAAAAAGTTATTCATTGAACTGGAGGAGAAAGATCTCAAGATGTATATCGAGATGGGTGATGATGGTAAGTATAGTGTTACTGGTGTGGGCACTATTAATTTTCAAAGGGAACATGCAGCTCCACTCACCTTGAAGAATTTTATGCATGTACCCAGATTGACGAAGAACTTGGTATATGTTGCCATACTTGAGGATAGACGCTATGATGTGATATTTTTGAAAAGAAAGACATTCTTTCGACACATAACCATGGGTCAAGTAAAGAAGATAGGGATTCGAGTTCAAAATATATATAAGATAGAGGTAGATGATTGTGTTTCTTTGAGTTCAAAAGTGGAAAAGATGTTGAGTCGAGACGTCGCCGAGTTGTGGCATAGGCGATTGGGCCACTTGCATCATAGGGCCTTGAAGATATTGTAGCAAATCTCTACCGGTATTCCCAAAGGTATGCTTGAGCAAGTTGATACATGCAAGGGTTGTACTTTGGAAAAATACACCAAGTATTCCTTTGGAGACAGAGACAGTCGAGCAAAGTCTATTCTAGAGAGAGTTCATTCAGATGTGTGTGGACCATTCTCAACAACATCCATGGCCAAACACAGGTATCATGTTATATTTTTTATGACTATTCTCGTAAATGTTGGGTATTTTTTATGCATAAAAAAGATCAAACTTTCAAAAAAATTTATGAGTTCAAAGCATTGGTACAGAAAGGGTTTGGCAAGAAGGTTAAATCTCTACGGAGTGATAATGGTGGTGAGTATGTCTCCAATGAGTTTAAGAACTTATGTGTAGAGGAAGGGATTAAACGAGAGTTGGTGGCACCTCATAACCCTCAATAGAATGGGGTTTCTGATAGGAAGAATAGGAGCATAGTAGAGGCAGCAAGGGCGATGTTGCATGATCAGGGCCTACCACTATACTTGTGGGTTGAGGCATGAAACACATCAGTTTATGTTCAAAATCGTAGCCCACACCAGATACTTGAGATGAAGACACTAGAGGAGGCTTATTCTAGTAAGAGGCTAGATGTTGGTCACTTCAGGATTTTTTGGTCATTGATTTATTTCCATGTGACCAAAGATGCACGAAGAAGCTTGAGCCAACAACAAAGTTGGGGATATTTGTGGGGTACACTGATACACCCCACAACTACCGAGTGTACATGCTGACCAATCGGATGACAGTGGGTTGCAGGGATATCGAGTCTGATGAGGAGAAGGCCATGCGAGTATCCCTTGAGAGGGAGCTTGAGCTACATGCAGATGAGGAGCTTTTAGCTCCTAAGGTTGAGGGGCCTCAGATTTATGTGTAGCAACCACGCGCAGAGGTTCATAAAGTGGAGACATCCACTCAAGCAGAATCTTCTAGAGAGGGAAGAGAGCGCACTAGAGAGGCTAACAAATTGTTGGATCATTCACGAGAGAATGTGGGAGCACCCTCTTCTCAAAGTAAATAGAGGAGGTCACTAGAGAGGTACACTGGATACATGGCACTTATGGGTGTATGTGTTGTGATAGAGCCATCTTCCTTTCACGAAGTAGTGCAGCAGCCGATTTAGGTTGATGTGATGGTGGAGTATGACTCCATAGTTCAAAACAGTGTTTTGGATATGGTCCCGAGACAAGAGGACAAGTCAGTTGTGAGCTCCCATTGGCTTTACAAGGTAAATCAAGCTTAAAATGATATTGTGGAGAAGCATATGGCCATATTTGTGGCCCATTGCTTTTCACAGGTACAGGGGATTGACTATGATGAGACATTTTCTCTTGTTGCAAGGTACTCATCAATCAGATCTATTTTGGCACTATCATAATAGATGGGTTGGAAGGTCCATCAGATGGATGTGAAGACTACCTTCCTCAATGGCATGATTGAGGAAGAGGTCTACATAGAGCAACCTAAAAGTTTTGAAACCTTGGACCGTGAGTCGCATGTGTGCCAACTCAAGAGAGCGTTGTATGGGATGAAGAAAGCACCCCGTGCTTGGTACACCAGGATAGATAGCTACTTCACTGGGTTGAGCTTCATGAAGAGTGAAGCGAATGCGAACCTGTATCACATAGTGGTGGAAGGTAAGTTGTTGATCATGGTACTCTATGTAGATGATGTATATTATCTTATAATAACAAGTGATGAGAAGATCATCAAATATTGCAAGGAGGACCTTGCAAGAGAGTTTGAGATGAAGTACATGCGGCTCATGCACTACTTTCTTGGCATGGAGGTATGGTATAGATATGGGGAGTTGTTTGTATCTCAAGGCAAGTATGCCAACGAGATACTCAGGATATTATGCATGGAGAGTAGTAAACCCATGGAGACTCCTCTAGATGGTAATTGGAGGAAGGAGGATGTTACTTCAGGGGAAGTAGTGGAAGCTACTGTTTACAGGTAGCTTGTGGGTTCACTCATGTACTTGGTGAACACACAACTGGATATGTATTGTGCAGTTAATCAATTTTTTAAACAATGGTTAGGCCTACCAAGCTATATTGGAAGGCGAAAAAGCATGAATTGATATACCTCAGAGGCACTACTCAGTTTAGGTTATGGTGTAGATAGACAAAGGGAGTGAAGCTTCAAGGCTTCACCAATGCAGATTAGGCAGGGATTCCATCCGATAAGAAGAGCACATCAGGAAGGATATTTATATTGGGTCAACAACATTTTCTTGGTATAGCAGGAAGCAGAGATCAGTTACACTCAGTTCGGAAGAGGCAGAGTACATGGATGCAAGTCACGCAGCATGTGAGGCTATCTGGATGAGGAATATCCTAGTTGGTTTGTTTGGTTAGCAGATGGGTCTGAAAGTGATTTATTGTGATAATCTGATTTGTATCAAACTCTCTGAAAATCCAATCTTTCATGATCGGTCCAAGCATATTGATATCTGGTATCATCATCTCAAATATTGTGTATTGAGGTGGATCATGTTTTTAGATTACATTTCCATGGAGGAGCAAGATGATGACATCTTGACAAAGGCATTGTCAAGATGTAAATTTGAGTTTCACAGAGACAGGATCGGGGTAGTTGATAATCCCTTTCTTGTTGAGAGGGAGTGTTGAGAAATGGCAACAAGAAAATCCAGTTTAATTTTTCCTTGAATTAAACTGGAAATTAAATTCGAATTCTATTCTCATAGCAGCTTAAAATAGTTAAATTAAGTTTATTAAACTTACCTAACTTAGAAAATTCGAGTTGGAAGTCTTTTTGCCGTCATGTGTATGTTCTCCCTACTTCGTAGGAGTCCAATATGAGTTGATTGTGAGTTCTAAAATAAAAGACTCAGTTTCATGAGTCAGTTCAGTTAAATTAGTTCTGAAATTGATTGAGAGAACTAATAGTGAGTTAACAATCAATGGTGACACTAATGAAATCCACGAGTGCTACTCTAGTTAACTGAATATTCACTCATCGAAAACTCATGCATGTTGATTCTAAGAAAGACCCAATTGAGACTAGAGTGCAAGGACAGTGTGATATTTGTTTTAGATTTTTCTGAGTTGCACTGATAGTGCATGAAATCAGGAACTCATCCTTAAGGGATTGCACAGTTTTTATAGGCTTTATTTCCCTTTAAATACAAGCTATCCTCCATAGGAATTACACATTGGAATATATACTTGGAGAGATTTTGAAGAGGATAAGCTTTGGCCTTGAGCTTGCTTATGAGTTGGAGATTGAATTTTCTGGGTGGTGGGATTGTTCTAGAGAGAACAAGCATTGTAAATTCATCTTGATTTTCCAGATTAATACAAAACAGATTGTGGGGTTTTGAGTTGTGGCTTTCCCTAGATATTTATTGTGTTATGTGTCTTTGATTCCCTTCCTCTATTGATTATTGTTTTATTGATGTTTATGGGCTTCCGATGTAAAGAGTTAAAGTAGATTCTTGTCTCTTGCTTTAGCAAATTGCATTAGCTTATGAATCTACAAGATTTTCTACATGTCGACTGAAAGTTTGAGTAAAAAAAAAAAAGAGATTAGAAGGCATGTTTGCATTCAAGATATGTTTGTCCTTAATAAATAAGTGTAAAATCAAATTTCAATAAAATATCACTCCCTGCCTCTGACAAACAATATGTTATTATTGCTTCATAAACGGAGTTCTTCATAATAATCTAGTTAGTTTTGAAAGGTATTTATACCTTCAAATTCAATACCAGCTACACAAGGAAATTTAATTGCCATCTTCCATGTAGCATATGCCATAAAGCCAAAGTACATGGTTTCTCTTGCCTAAGCATGCTTGAGATTATTGTGGATATATTTTTTAAAGGAAATCCATTATAAAAATTATAGTTTTCAATGCCTTGTATAAGTAGGAAATGGGTATTCATTTTTCAATCTTACAATCTATACCCTTGGGCATCTTACTGGTATTTATTCACCCTTGCTAAATCTTATTAAAAGGGTTCTCTTATTATATCATTCCAGGAAGCTTTGATGTATGTATATTAAAGCCATGATTTCAAGGAACCGAAGGAAACAACACCAACCATGTTCTATATATGTTCTCTCAAAGGCATACATGACTCTGTTTTCCCTTCTGGAAAGTAAAATTCTAACCAATCTTTCTCCTAATCCTAAAAAGTTTAGATGATTGTGTTGCAATTTTTTGATGTGCTAGGGTTCTTCTACATTTCTTTTCCTATAGGAATTTCTATTCATAATTCATACTTCCAAACTATTATAGAATAACATTCAGTCTTGCATGTTTCTTCACAACCATGCAAGAACTTTAGAAATTTGCTTGACATTGATTACCCTCAACCAAGAAGCTAGCTTTTGATGTTTTCCAACATCATTATTGAAATTTTCAAGACATAGAGGTGGATTTTATGCAGATTTGGGCAATGACCATGCTATTTTTCAAAATTCTAGGGATCCTCATCCAACTGAAAAGCGTGGCAAATTTCTCTTGTAAACTATGAAGTTGCATCCTTGACAAGGATTGGCTCATGTTGGTGTCTATGTGTTGTTAACTCGATGTGTAGAATTTCTGGCCATTTGTGCTTCTCGGGAATAGAGAAACACCTTTTGAATCAAGAATATCAAAGCAATATCCTGCTCTAAGCTTACTACTTTAATATTGTTTGTTTTGGTGCAGTAATGAAACAAACTGTCTAGTACACATTTAAACAGATTTTATATTTACCCTTTAGCTATAGTGTGCTTACGATTCATTGTACAAATGTGCAAAATTCAAAGATTGTCTAGAACATACTATTACAAAATGAATCTAGAGTGAGGAAAACTGGCTAGCATGGTCATGGATACTCAGAGATGGGGGTAATGTTTCTCAGTATTGTAATATTCTCCTTATTTATCTTGGAAATATGCAGCCCTAATTTTAATTGAGTGCATATGTTCTTGTACAAAACTAAGTTTCCTGCAGGGGCTTAGCCTCACCTTACATTGTTGGATTTCTTGTCCTATTATATAAATAAAGGAGAGAGCCCTATTATACATTTTTTTGACCATATTATCTTAGATAAGGGTAGCGCATTGGACATGACCCTTTTCTCGATACACTTCATAATCTTATCCTCCTATCCTGGGGTACTAGGTCTTGGAGAAGTTCAAAGTTCCACTAGAGACAATATTTGATCTTAAAGGAGATATGCCCATGAGAATGGTGCTCATGTTGAACCTAAATGAGATAATTGATCAAGTAGCTGTAGGATACAGACAATTGAAAAGATTAAAAAAAAAAAGATGCATTCAACAAGATTGAATGTCATAGCTAGATATACGCAGAATGGTCGTGGGAGCGATAATTATGTACATTAGATAGATATATATATATAGATATATAAACAAGGATTTATTCTCATATAGAAAACTATGGTATTGTTGATTCTAAACATGTTTTGGATGGGAAGAGTATGGAATTTTAGAATACAACTAGCTACATGAGAGAGACTTAGCTAGTTCTACTACATTTTCTTTTGTAAATTCCATTTTCAAAATGTGCAATAGATAAGCTTCTTCAATTTTGTTTGTAATATTTCAGCATGCTCTAGAGGCTACATGAATGCACGTGTTTGCAAGAGTTAAGTGAATATATGGGGTATCACCTAGGAGGATTCAGAGGTGAGATAACATAGCTAAGAGAAATGATTATGTCTTCCTCAAAGAGTTATTTCGAGGAACAAAGAATTTCTAGTTGCAGGACTTACAACAGAAAGAGATGCACCAACTTGTAATCCATCAAAATTGATTTTTGATTAGTTATAGTTCTTCCATTTCAAAATGTGCATTAGATAAGCTCCTTTAGTTTTTTTTGCAATATTCAATGTGCTCCAGAAGTTGCATGAATTCACATGTTTGCAAGTTTTAAGTGAATATATCGGGTATCACCTTGGTGGATTCAAAGGTGAGATAACATAGCTAAGAGATACGATGATGTCTCCCTCAAAGAGTTCTTTCGAGAAACAAACAATTGCTAGATGCAAGACTTATAGCAGAAAGAGATACACAAGCCCAAGATCTAGAAGGGAATTTATATGATATCATAGTTTCAACTAATAAATTCAAGCTAGTGGCAACTGAAGTAGTGATCATTAAGTGTCTCAAAAACTAGTGGTGTTAAAAAATGACAAGGATGAATGACTTATTTCAAAGGATAACTTGAACAACTTTTCTTGTAAGTTTCATTTTGATGGCATAAGAATCTTTATATCAAGTTATCTTCCCCTATTTGTTTGTATTTGATCCCATTTGTCTCAATATGTGTTAAGTCAAACTTCAAATGCTAAAGAGGTTAGACAACTACATAACTAGAAACCTAGAAATCCTAGGTTGTTATACAGTGAGAACGTTTTACATATAGAATGCATGGTAAACAATGGTTGACAATCTAATGAACTAAATATGTACATTACTGTGATTTAAGGGAACCCACTATGGACAAAGGATCCAAGCTATAATTCCTAATGGAAATGCATAGTTTTATGCATTGTAAATAGTTTAAAATATTGATGGAACAAGCTTCGAAGGTTACACTTTGTGCATAATATCTGGCAGAAGATTTTTTTCTTTATCAATCCTTGGAGTGAAAATATTTGTATCGAAGAACAAAAGAGACTATTTGATTGCAAAGTCAATACTTAAGGATAAGAAATAACCAATGGAACAAGCAGAAAAACACCAAAAGCCAATCATGAGATGATTGGATGTGTGCCTCAATCCTTTAATATTTATAATTCATTCAAAATATAACATCAATGATGATATCTTTGTTAGTTTCTAACCATTAACAATGTCTATTTATCAAGATATGAGCTCCTCTTCTCAAATAAGTAAGATGAAATAACCAAACTACAAGTATCTGATACCAACTATCTGTAGGATTCATGTTCACATCGTCATCTTCCATTCTTTGGTGCTTTTGTGTCTATGATGTCGATGTAGATGCAACTAAAAACTACATTCAGAATTAAATTAGTGGCAACTTAAACCCATGCATTCATAAAGAGTATTACAACCCATAAACTGGAAAATTACATAAGTTACTATAGATTAAGATCAACAATTTTTTTAAAGAGGTTTCATTAAACTTCATAAGCATTGCAATGGGTCTTCAATATCAGTGACCATAAGAAACCCACTTTCACGGGAAAGACACGCCCTCGAGGACAAACAATTAATCACGAGCACTTTAGCTAAGTTTTCGCAAGAATAAACCTCAAAATCATGAGGACATGCACCTGGAACCAACTGCTTATTCATGCTTCTACTAGAATAAAAGATTCATGGGTGGCCTAGAAGGAAGTGGCACCGACTGCTTATTCATGCTTCTACCAGAATCAAAGATTCATGGGTGGCCTAGAAGGGAGTGGCACCGACTACTTATTCATGCTTCTGCGAGAATTGAAGATTTGTGAGTGGCCTAGAATTCCACTGGCTTCAACGTTGAAACATCGATATTACTTACAACCAATACCCAAAGATGAAGTTTGTAGTAGTTAAAACCAATAAGTATTAAAGTGTTGTGGAGATCATTTTCCAGTAAATGTCAAAGTAAACTTGAATAACAAATTATAATTATAACAAATTGTCCTGATTCATAGTAATAGATATCAACAATGAAGAAGCTAAAAAAGGATAGTAAAATACAAGCATTTACCTTCTTCTTCTTTTTTTCTTCTAAACGCCTATCCTCTTCCTTCTAACATTGATTTGCTTCCGTCTTCAAAGTCCTGCACACAAAACATGGTCCTACATAAATAATTATTGTTTGCGCTACTCTGAAGCATTAAGCAATGAAATCGCTTGGAACCTTGGCAATGAATGTACACAAAATAAATGGAAAAACAACAAGTGTACGGACAAATGGATGATTTTTTGTTTTCAAACGAAAATCATAGTAGAAACAAATTATTTAATCAAATGGTTCTCTGTGTTGCAGCCACAGTTTGTTCAACACCTTTGCAAGGTAATTCTTCTTGGCTTCCATATGTCATTGGTGGGTCGTTGATGTTGTGTCGAGTAGGGAAACCCCATGAACAACCTCATTGCCTTGACATAATTGGTGATATCAAGGGTAAAATGGTGGTACATGCCCGGCTAGAGCACTATGAGATGTCCTTTCTTTATTCATAAGCGTATCCATTTCTCAGCATTGTAAATATTGTGCAATGGCTTTGTGGATTGTGGCTAAAATCCATGTTTTGATTGATATGTATAATTTAATAAGGCTTGTCATGGGATTCGATTTGAAAAGTCATTTAAGCATCGCTAGGGTTCGATCTTATATATGGGTCAGTAGGGTTTACAACAGGGTTTGATCGCAAGTTCGAGGAGATCGAGTTAATCAGATATTTAAATATAGTCGTTTGTTGATTGTAATTATGGCCCTGAGAGGCTGCGTGAGGGTTTGTGTGAAATTCTATTCCATGGCCTTGCCTTTGCACTTGCGGGCGGGTCAACACATTAATAATAATAATTGAAATCCTTTTTCTTTTCAGAAGGGCTGTGCAAGGCCGTTTTGCTTGGCGGTGCCTCTTACTGTGGTGTCCTCTTGTTTATGGGTTTAATTTGCAGAGTGATGACATATTCCTTCTCTTTGTGTCTGTTGTTTTTTCCTAGATAATTCTTGTCTCGCTGATGGCTTTCTTATGCCAGATTATGGAACATTTCTTGTTTTTTTTTTTAACTAAAATCCTCTTATGTGCATAATAATACAAAATTCTGAGAAGCAGGACTAGGGCTTCCGAAATCATAAAGGGTTTTAAGAGAATTTCCATAAAAATCAACAATATAGAAGTGGAAGGGGTCTTGATTTCCTAGGACTGGAACAGATGTTGGACAACCTGCCTGATCTATATGTACTTAAACATTGTGATCATTCTGCCCATGAACTTATGGCAAGTGTTGTAGCTAGAATTATTTAGGAAATAGCCATATGAGAATTTATCCATTAAATCATACCCTTAGATATTCTATTTTGTAGTAAACAGGAGGGAAAAATCAATCATTTTATCGCATTCGTTGTCTCAGCATCACCCGATGCTGAAAAATTCCTTAAAAATCTTGGATGTCCTTTCATAGTTATCAACGTCCAACTCCCATAATAGAATCCCAAGCTCTTCCAGATGGTGAGGAGGGAACAATTGCAAGGGTTGCATGGCGTGAGGCTTCACGCGCGGAAGTTGGTCCTCTGTAAGGTTCACGTGGGGAAGTTAGTTCTCTATAACATTTTTTATCGTGTTTGTTGTTCTCCTAATCTGTTTTGACAATTGGGCCAATGGAGAAAATGTGGAACCAATAGGTATATACAAATGGAGAATGGAGAAATTTTTATTGCTCAGTTAAGGACTAATTCTCATTAACTCTATTGTGAAATAGGTAGCTGGAAAAGACAAAAATAAGTGTGGGAGCAAAGAGTATGCATTTTTTGTTCTTCTGGAAACATTTCATTTTAGAATGTGTGGAGGACTTCAAAGACAACATGGAAAATTATAGATACTATTGCAGCTAGCTCTTAGGATAATCTATTTAGCTAGAGGTTTTTTGAAAAGTTAGGAGCATTTATTTTGAAGCTTCACATAAAAAGGTTTGAATACATCAAGTAGATGAAGAAGAAATCTGTCCCATAAGCTATCTTTAACCTCGTAAATGTTAAAATAATTTCTTTCTTCTTCTTTCTTTTTATATTTCTACCAAAACCAAAATAAACTTTGTAAGTAGAGTTTTGATCACAACTCCTTCATCTACAGCGAGAGCCAAGAATAATACAGATGCGAGATCATCATTTGACTACTCTTTTATGTTTTCTTCTTAAAGGGAAATGTGGTCTCTCCACACTCTAACCAAGAAATAACGTTGAGGCAAGTAAGACATCGACAAAATCGTTAATGGAAGAGAAGGAAATGTAGGAAATTTCAATGAGAAGATAATTCTTAATATTAACGACAGCCAGGAATAACACATGCAACTACTCTTTTATTTTGTTTCTTAAAAGGAAATGTGGTCTCTCCACACTCTAAGCCAGCAATAATGTTGAGACTAGTAAGACGTCGACTAAATCGTTAATGGAAGAGAGAGAAAGGTAGGAACTTTCAACGAAAAGATCATTCCTAATATTATTTTATAAATTTTTTTTTTAGGTTTTTAATTTATTGGCTTAAACTTCAATTAAAAGATCATGCTTAATATTATTATATTAGTTTTTTTTATTTTTTAGGTTTTTAATTTAGGTGAAGTTTTTATAGTGGGTGATTTCAATGCTAGGATTGCAAGTGAGAAAGCTATCATTCTTTGTTGTAAAGATGATTGCTACTCTAATTTGCTTACAAAAGAAGTAATAATGAGTGGGAAATAATTTCAGAGGACAAGGGTTGCAATCTCTTTGGTGAACAATTACTTACTCTAAGTGGGGCCTTTGATTTAGTCATTTGTAATGGCTTGACTAGATGTGCAAATTCCAGTAATTTCACTTGCAATACTTACAATATAGCAAGTGTAGTAGATTATGTAATTTTTTCGCATGGTTTGTGTGAGAAAATGGAGGAAATTTTGATTGGAGATAAGTTGTGGGACTTAGAATTAGATCACAAGCCAATTTATTTATGTTTCTCTTGGACCGAAAAGAAACAATTAGAGTCAAAAATTCAGCATGTCCAACAAAATCTCCCACAGGGCAGAATTCTTTTGACCCCAGAAAATTGTAATACCTTCAAAATGAAGCTAGGGAGGCTCTTCAAGAAGGAGACAATCACAATTCATAGCCTTCATAGTCATGAATTAACACATTTAATTCAATGTGCACTTGCAAAGTGCAAAAGAGAAAAAATCAAGAAGTCTGAAACAAATTTGTTTCCAATTAATGCTTGGTTTGACGAGGAATACAAAAAGGCAAGGAGAATGTGGAAAGAGTCAAACAAGGATAACATAAATCTCAAAGCTTACAAGCAATTATTAAGCAAGAAAAATGTCGATTTCATAGTTTCAGGGAGGGAAGAACTAATCTTCCTTGGTAAAAATAATCCCAAATTATTTTGGAAGGAGCTCCAACCGAAAAAGATACAAATTGGAAATAGCATTACAGCTTCTAAATGGTTTGACTATGCAAGACAACTCTATGAGGAGGATCCCAAGGTTGACCCTCCCACTTGGTCAACATTGATATTGAACTCTTCATGGTGCAAGAGGTAGAAATGGGCATCAAGGAGTTAGGTGTTGGAAAACAAAAATACTTAGTTGAACTCCAAGCAGAATATCTAAAGTGGGGCCCAAAGATTCTTGCACCTCACATTACAAAAATTTTCAATAACATCATACAACAAGGGCTCCCCACAGATTGGACAACAAGTCTAGAAATACCTCTTTTCAAGAGCGGTGACGTCAATAATCCCTCCAATTATAGGACCATCATGATAAACCCTTTGTTTGCGAAGTTATTTGGAAGCATGCTAGAAAACAAAATTAGCAAGTGGGTAGAAGAAAGAGATAAGTGTGCTAAAGGGAAAGTAGGTTTTAGACCTAAACATTCCACGGTTGATCATTGTATAACTTTAAGGCACATCATTGAAAATTTTGGGAGAAAAATGAAGAAGTCTTTTGTTGCTTTGTTGATTTCAGAAAAGTGTTCGACTCGGTTCCTAGGGATAACATTTGGCACAGAATGGAGGAACTTGAGGTTCCTAAACATTTGAGAGTAGCTGTGCATAGGTTGTATGAAGAGGTGAAAGTCAAAACTAGAACTTGAGCAGGCATTTCTAGAAGTTTTAGAAGCGATATCAGGGTCAAGCAAGGTTGCCCACTGTCTCCTACCCTTTTTGGTTTATATATCGACAAGCTTGAGGAGTGGTTAAATTCGCAAGGGGTTGATGGTATCTATTTGGGAAAGTTTGTTATAAGGCTTCTTTTGTATGCAGATGACCTTATTCTGATTGCTAAATTGACTCTTGATTTGCAAGATCACTTACTATCCCTTGAGCATTTTTGTAGAAGTGTGGGAATGCAAATCAATATCAGCAAAACGAAAGTAGTGGTTTTCTTTAAGAAACGAAAACATAACCAGCATAAGTTCTACTTTGAAGGAAACATTCTGGAAGAAGTTGTGGATTACAAATACCTCGGAATTGACTTCAACAAAAATCTAAGTTGGAATGGTTATAGAAAGAAAAGAAATTTGGGGGGTTGGAAAGAATTTTATAATTTTCAAAATAGGTGTAGAGAGGCGGAGTTATGGGACTGGAAAACCACTCAAACTATTTTTGGGCTTCTAGTGATTCCAGTGATTCTCTATGGTTGTGAACTATGGGCCAGCAGTACATCCAACATGCAGTGGAGACAAATTGAGAAAATTTAGAAGCGTTTGATTACAAACAAATTCAATATTAAAAGTGCAATGCCTTATGCTATCTTGTTAAGTGAAACAGGGATTTCTCCTATTGAAGCAATTGCTATGGTGTGAGTCATAAGGTATTTAAAAAAAATTGAGCAAATGGAAGAGGGTAGATGGCCTAAGGTTGTCATTAATGATAGATTGTGCAAGAAAAAAAAACTTGGATGCAGCAAAATAACAAATGGTTTATTAAATGAGGTATTTGCTTGAACATGTGTCCCATAAATAACAAGGAGATAAAAGCTTTTGTTATGGAAAAGTTCCACAAGCATACTTGGGATAAGGAGCTAGGAAGAAAGAAAAAGTATTATATTGAAGTGTTTAATCCCACCTATAGTCATCAATCAAAAGCATACATAGAGGCCAATATCTATTGGAGAGCCAAAATTCTTATTTCTCAGTTAAGGACTAATTATCATCAACTCCGTTGTGAAACAAGGCACTGGAAAAGGCTAAAAGAAGTGTGGGAGGAAATAGTATGCATTTTTTGTTCTTCTAGAAAAGTGTAAACAAAAAAATATTTCATTTTAGAATGTGAGCCATTCAAAGACAATAGGAAAAGTTATGCAGATATGTTGGCAGCTATCTCTTGGGATAATCTATTTAGTGAGGGGTTGTTGAAAATTTGGGAGCATTTATTTTGAAGCTTCATAGAAAAAGGGTTGAATACATCAAGCAGATGAAGAAGCAATCTGTCCCATAGGCTATCTTTAGTCTCGTGGACGTTAAAATAATTTCTTTCTTTCTTTCTTTCTTTCTTTCTTTTATAATTTATTGGGAGAAATTTAGCTCCTCCACTTTTAATTGTGGCTAGAGGTTTTCTAACCTTTATGGTAGAGATGTTGTCATGTATAGTTAAAAGTGTAATGTCTAGTTAAACATTTTGAGTCGGTGAAAATAAACAAAATGAAATATAAATATAAATAAAATCCCAGCATAATAGAGATGTCGTAATGTTTTGTTAAACATTTTGATTCAACAAATATAAAATTAAAATAAAATTAATTAATAATTAATAATTAAACTACATTAGATCCATCTTAACGCCAGATCTACCAAGCATTAAGAGAGATCAAATATCTTGAGATGTAAAAATCTTTTAGAGTGAAAAGAAATTTGATCCCTCTAAGTGCTTGGTAGATCTGTAATTGAGATGGATCTAGGTTGGTATAAAAGTAAGTTATGATTATTTAAAAAATAAAACAGAAGAAGACGAAGAAGAGAGTAAGAGAAAGGTGTCACAATGTTAAACTTTTTATTTTATTTTAAAACATTCCTATATAATTATTCAAATTTAGTCAGTATTTAAGCATGTTATATAATTATAAAAATTTAGTCATTGCATAACATCGATAGACTTTGCTAGTTAGGCACAAAAATCTATGCTTAACCAACATGTCTTAATTAAACCCAAGGAAAACATATTGAATTATAAAAAATGTTGTAATGTCCATTTAGGGGTAAGTAAAGCTACATTATCACCACCCAACCATAGGTAACATTCTACCACCTCCATTAAGCCAAACACTCTTGAACAACTAACCACCCTATATAGAATTGTGTTGTCTCCATCAAGGCCAACCCGTTATAGTCCTCAACGATCATGTACCTAATGGAAACAAGATTCCACTTACATTTCACTCATCAGTGATGTGATGTTGTATTTCCATGGCTAACGCATTATTCAACACATTTCCAATGTACATCGTCCTCTCCTAAGCTTGTGTTACAATGCTTTGTCAATGATCAACCTTTGTTAAGTGGATCTCCTAGTCCACATTAAACTAGTAGACCATGCTAATTGTCTCATGAAACAACCTAAGTCACTCACAAAGTATACCAAACATATAAACGCACTGTCCACTCTTAGTCGTATTTACCCAACATGTCATCCATTGTTCCATTTCTAATGGTACCTCAAGTAAGACCCTTACATTCTCATCCCCACTTTAATTGTTGGCATCTTCATAAACATGTATCCATTGGCTTATCTAATGGATAGGGCATTGATGGTGAAGATACAATTTGTAAATTTTTCATTTAAACGTGGTGTTGATACCATTTGTCATGAGGGTTAAATTTTCAATCCAATTAAGCATCTAATACTACTCAAGAATCCTAGTTGTTTTATAGCATTAACATGACATTACTAGTTGTGCATGACCATCAACCTCTTGTATCACTTGAACTATGCCTAGCCAACATGTCCTAACCAAACCCAATTTAGGTAACTTAAACTATAGGAAATGTTGTAGTGCTTGTTTCATTATAGGCAATGTTGTGTCATCACCACCCACACATAAACAACCTTTCACTGCCTCCCTCAAGCCAACACACTTGAATAACTAACCACCTAGTGTAAGACTATTTTGTCTCCATCTAGACCAACTTCTTGTAATTCTCTAATGGTCATGTACCTAGTTGAAACAAGCTTCCACTTACCTTTAATACACTCATGAACGATGTTCATTGTTCCCTTTCCATGACTAACACACTATCAAAAAAAATGTCATATTGTGTTATCCTTTGGTGAATTTGTGTTGCAACACTTTATTGATCATCCATCCTTGTTAGGTTAGACATCCTTCATCCTCCTATTCCACGCCAAACTAGTACATCATCCTAAATGTCTCAGGGATCATTGTGAGTTGGTCATAAGGGTTATGAAACATATAAACTAGTCATGCACCCTTTATCATGTTTTCTTAACATGCTATTGTTGGAAATAATACTGAGGGGGGGGTGAATCAGTATTATCATATCAATAATTTAATTTTTAAAACTGATTTGTATACGCTACTTTAGCTTAGTGAACCAGCGTGTATACACAACTGTACTTAATGCAACTAGCGTATATGCATAGATCTTTTGATTTACCCAAATGTTGGCATTATGATGTATGTGTTGTACTTGATGGAAACCCACTTGTAGCAGAACAACTCACTTGTATATGGTAACTAGATGAATCTACATAAGAGATATCAGATGTGACAAAATGCATGATAGGAGTGATGAAATGCAGAGCAGCTTCAAGGAATTAGTTCAGATGACAGATCACGGTACTGCAGGTTAAACAACACTGAGTTACAGATCAGACTACATAGAATGAAGAAAGAGAGGTATACGCAGGTTCACCATTGACCAATTTGCGTATACATGCGGGTTAACTGTATACAAGTCGTGTATACGTACACACGCACTTTCACAAAAGGAAAAGCACGTATACCTTGGAAAACTAAGTGTTTGGTCCGAAGTATTTGGTCCATGATATTTTGATCCATGGTATTGGTCCAAGGTATCGGGTCCGACGTATTGACCCTAGGTATTTGGTCCAAGGTATTGGTCCTAAGTGGTTTTGGTCCATGGTATTGAGAAAGGCCTAAAACTATAAAAGGAGGAGAAGATCATTAGGCCATGTGTGCAAGTATCGAATATCTGATGTAGTGTGAGATCTAATATGCAGTTTATTGGCTTATGGTGTTGCACTTGATCTGAACCAAGGATGAACCTTAGCGTTTGATGAAGGATAAGATCTAATGATGTATCAGGATCTTAAGGCTTGAAGTGAATTATCTTTATGTGGTTTGATCATGTATTTGAATAAATAGTGCATGTTGTAGTCTGTAAATATGATGATCTGGGTATGACTGAAGTCTAGAATAGTTGTTATGTTTAAATCATCTTTTATAGATCTGTACGCAGGTTCACTTTAGAAAAGAAGCATATACACACTGGTTCTGCATATCAAAACAGGGTATACATCATAAATTTGATTTTCAGATCTGTACTAAGTTCGTTTTGAGGAAAGCGCATATGCACGCATGTTCGACACATGGAAGTAGTGTATACCTTATAAAATATGTTTTAGTTGCTTCTGTTTGTTGTTGCAATGTTTTGGGTTATTTCTTGGGTTTTGGTTACTGTATTCTGGTGAAAACATTATGAATGATCAGATGATGGAGTGATTGATTGATTCAGTTGTGGTTGGTTCAAAAGGATACTGGTTGATGCAGATATATTTGATGATTGTATGATGTTGTTGATGGATCCAGTCTAAAAATTTATGAAATGTGATCCCTGGAAGAAAAGAGAAGGTTGTAGATGTTGAGTAGTAAAAAGGGTCTTTTTAACCTCTATTTACCCTACATTAATCATCAATCCAGGTACAATTTTTTATCTCAAGAGTTTACTCAGTCTGAGGTGGTCACTTATTCAAGAGTAATGCTAGTAGTATAGTGCTTTTACAAAAGTAAACAAATGCTGGAAACAAACTCTAAATGTAATGGCAAGAAACTTAAATTCTTTGTAACTAGATCATTCACTTAATAAACTACATCAATCATCAGTCAAGGATGCAATAATGATAAATCTTTCCTTTGTAAACTGATGCAAATGAAAATCAATCAAAGACAAGATCTCCAATCTGGGAACTAGACAACAGTAGTCATTGTTCGCTACAGTTGTAGATCTTTCTATTCGCACCAAAGCAAATGATGGAAATAACAATTCAATTAACAAAAAAGGAACAGCAACTAATCTATTGAAAAGATCAAACAGAAAAGCTTAATCTACAGGAATGAATTAAGCAGCACTCTTAACCGAAGAAATTGAACAACAACCTTTAACTAATAAATGAATTGAACAACAATCTAAGGAAGGAACAACAAACCTAAGTAAGTCTACGAAATATTGAACAACAAACTTAATCAAACGTAAACACACAGCGAATCTAGAATGATTGAATCAGTAATATTATTTTATCATAATAAGCATTAACCACAGTTATAAGGGAACAACAATTGCGATGATAATGGAACAGTAATCCAAATGAACAGCAATCACAATTATAGGTAAACCGTAGCTAAGTGAACAACAATGCCAATCTATAAATGAACAACAATGTCAATCTGTAAATGAACAGCAATGTCAATCTGTAAATGAACAGCAGTGTCAATCTGTAAATGAACAACAATATCCGAATTAGACAATGTGATGTTATTTCAGAATGAACAACATAACATTTTCAGTTGCAAATAATAATCTTACTATTCAATTACGAATTCAATATAACAGACAAAGAAATGTTCAAGAACGGAAGATCACTAAATAAAGCAAGTAAAAGAAATCAAACCACACATGACTTGTAATCGGAAAATAATGATACAGAAAGCAAGTGATCCACTAGGGTCGGGCCCTTAGCCACCAGGGATGCACTACTGCAGTTACTCCAGGATCAGATAATGGAACAACAATGAAGTTTATGTATTAATCATGAAAACAGAGTTACATCTATCGCTCTTTAAAGAGAGTCGATGATCAAAGTTCAGATTACAATAGTGAATTCTATAAATCAACAATAATCTGCCCCTTGGGCTAGCAACGATGTCCCTTTTTATAATGGCCGGGCGGGAATACCAAAAATACAGATAGCCTCGAGGTAGCGATCCCTCAGGATCAAAGGATCTTGAGGGATTCGCCATATCTTTAATCTTCAGTTATCTTTTCGTCCTCTTGCGTTGATACTGCACTTCTTCTTCCTTGTCCTGGCCCATGCGCTCTGATCTCGATTTCCTCATCTAGATGTGGTTCCCTGTCAAAGGATAGCAGTTTTTTTTGCCTTGTCTTTTCCTTTGGAATGGTGATTTTCTGTTTTCTTCACTTTCTGCATAAAAAAGACAATAATTAATCATTTTACATCAATCACAATTCCCCTTAATTCTATCATAATCCTTTATCATATGACCATCTTAGAATGTAAAGAAGTTATGAATTAAAGGAAAAGATAAAGAAATAAGTGGCAATTGCATACCTTTTCTACTACTCAACACACCCCCTTGCTTACCCTTTTTCATTCCCTCGTGAAAACATTGTAATTGACATGCAAGGTAGTTAGGGAATAGGCTGGAGAAGGATTTTCAGTCAGTGGTCTAAAACCATGATTTCTATCTAGGACTTCAAAAAAATGCCTTGTCTGACCTTCAGACAATTCATATAAGGCTCTATATCCTGGTGCAGGATACAAGATGATTGGACTTCAAAACGTACAACCTAACCAAGACAGACCTTCTCTCAAGATGAGGTCACCATAGTTAACCAAGCGATCAACAGCTAGCTTGAAATTATCTTAATTGAATGGCTCTTTGTTTTAGATATTTCGATTAGAAGTCTGGTATCGGAATTTGGTTGCTGCTATGGCAAGGTATTTGATTGTTAGGAAGTATTCTACCCCTTGCCAGATGACTGTTGTGTGAATAGTTCCCAATGTCTAGATCACACCCTTCGTTCTCATTAAGCTCCTATGTTTATTTCATAGTTGCAATGGATTTCTAGGTTCACCCCTTACCCATAGATCTAACCCATTCTCCTATCTCTGGAAGATATTGTAGGCTTTAAGCTACTTTATTTGGTTGACAGCAAAAGAGATGAAGACCTGAAGCTGGATATCACCAAAAAAAGGGCTAGGGTTCATTTCTGTTTCTCCATCCAACACAAGATTATGTAAATAAAACTCACATAACAATTGATGGACTTTCACCTCGTAATGCTTACAACAATTTATGAAATCATTAATGGTTTTTATCTCTATAGGCACCCCTCCCTTGACAGCCTTAATTTTCAATTGTAAATACCTTTCTATAAAAAACAAAGCATAGTTTTTGGCGGGTGCCCTACATGCTAGAACATCAGAATACAGAGAACCTAAGGTATCCATTTGAATCATAACTGTGTCTAGTCTATTGGTTACTTTTTTAACTTTTTCCTCTGCCCTTCGCCATCCATCAAAGGCCTCACTCTCCGATGCATTGATTTCTTTACTTGTTGTTGTAACTTTTGATATTTATCCTGAGGAACAGTTTCCTCTGTGAGATTTTCTATTGTTTTTTGGGCCTGTGACATATCTTTTTGCAGTTTTACTATCCTCTAGTCATTATCCATCATGACATTTTTGGGCCGGAGATCTACCTGGATCTTCTTATTGCGACATCTAGTTTTTATAGTTTGTGTTTCCTTCTCACGCATTGTTCGGTTGGTCGTGATGCTAGAGGACAATGCCTCTGTTTAGACTTCCTTATCACAGACTGGTGCGTTTTCTGTTTGTGCTTCTACATTTGTAACAGCTACATGTTGTTCCTTGCGGTCCTGAATAATGGGTTTGACTTGAGTCCTTTTGACCTTATTTTTATGGGGTTTCGCCTGGGTGGCTACATGCTTTGATCCAGGGGTTCTTTTTGAGTTTTTCCCCATTTTTAGGACCCTTATTTGTTGTCGAAGTTGTTTAATTATATTAAGCAGTCTCTGTTGTTCCTTTCACAACTTTTTGATTCCATTTGTTTTCTTAGAAGGAACAATTGTTTCTTTTCTTGGGCCTGGGCTTTGTACTTTAGAGATTGTATCCTCGCCTTGGCCAATTTCCATGTTTCTTACTTGGAACACTTCTTCAATGTTCTCATCCTGCTGATTAGGTTTTTTAGGGGAAGAAACCCTGGTTTTTCTACTGTTTCTTGGGCAGCTTCTTCTTCTACTTCTTCTTCATCATGTATTTCTTCGAGTGTACTCTAACTGGGAGCAGAGTTTTTCTAAGATTGTTCTTCTTCCTCCTCCTCATCACCCATCTCCCCAGATACGCTCTTATCATGAGTAGAGTGTTCCTGGGATCGTTCTTCTTCTTCCTCCTTATCACACATCTCCTCAGATGCACTCTTATCATGAGCAGAGTGTTCCTGCAGTCCTTCTTTGGTATCGGGGTTAAGTGGGCTATGAAGTTGGATATGCTCACCCATATTGGCCAAGATTTGGGCTAATTCATCTTCTTGTAGAGGGTTTTGCAATGGGCTTTCGCTGGGTTGCTCTGCTTCCTCCCCTTCTTCCTGACCGGATTGCTCAGTTTCCTCTTCTGGTTCCTCTTCTTCGTTTTCTTCTAATTCTTCTTCATTTTCCCCTCTTTTAAGTTATGGGGGTTGCTCGTCCTCCGAGTCGTGTACTTCTACAGGCTGGCTACTGTTTCCTTGGGAATTTCCCAACATTCCTCTGCTTCTTCCCAATCTGACATATTGTCTTCGTTTCTGTGGCCTTATTGATGTGCTAGCGATGTTTTTTTGTTTTGGGTCTGGTAAAGTCAGTCCCCCATCTATTCAGAAAATTAATTCTTCCCAACTACTCTGCTGCTGGGTGAGACTGTAACTGACTATCAGCCGAATTAAACCGTGATGGCTTACTACTGATTCTACATGGCGAGATTTTCTTATACTTCGAGCAACATCATGCAATAAAAAATTTAAGTACGCAGGAAAATTCACAACACATTTTTTTTTTAATACAGCTAACAGTTTGAGATGGCGTGGTCTTACCATGTCTTTTCTGCCATCGCAAGTGATGTAGCTTTGGATAATTTTGGCCAATTCTGCCCAAGGCTCTCCCAGGGGTGCCGGCAGGACTCCTTTTCCTTTGACAATAAGGTTCTGTCCTTCGTCTCAGAAGATGGTTATAGCATCTTGCACTCTCAACTTTTTCAGGGTCCATACTGGTCCAACGGCTGGTAGTCCTGAAACTTCAGCAATTATCTCATCTATTATTGATATTTGTCTCCCCCTCACCGTGGAATGATCTTCCTACAGATTATGCAGAAATTTAATTGCCACCGTCACGTTAGATTGTTGTAGACGGTTAAGGTAGGCTATCCATCCTGCCCTTACTAAGATTTCGCATGTAGCGTCAAAGACCATTAACACCTGTGGCTCGCTGCAAATTGATCTACCTCCCATCTTGTGCAAGCTTAGCACACTGTAAAAAAACATAGAGATGACGATGGAACAGCAAGTTGTTCAAATTCTAGCTCACTATTAAAAAAACACAGAGAAGACGATGGAACAGCGAGTTGTTCAAACTTTAGCTCACTGTTAAATTTTATAGAGAAAAACATAGAAATGGCATTGGAATAGCAAGCCATGCATATTGGGAAATACAATACCGTTAGACTTGCTATTCCCGAGTTTTCATGGAGTCATAATACCTCCAAATAATGAGTTGACATGTATGCCAGTGAATTATGGAGATCACCCATGCCCCCCTGAAATGTGATAGGCCGTCATCGGCCGACAAATAAAGGAGCAGCATGCTGAACTACAATCATACAGCAGAATAAAGGAACAGTGTATAGATCCATGACATGTTTACAAAAATAGGTGGATTACTGATGTTAGAAGATTATATATATTACACAGCAATGAAACATATAAAATATTGCAGAAATATAAATACAAAAAATGCATAAAACAACAGAGACACAAATATAAGTGGTTCATCCAGTTTGGGCTATGTCCACGGAGAAACAACTATTCCTTCCTCTTATATTATCCAGCAAACTGACGAGATACAACCTACAACAAATCCGCTGTAACACCCTCTTCGCTCTCAATCTCCTCTCTCTTCCTCACTCAGAATCTAGATCTCCATAAACACAATACAATTCCCTCATATATAGTGAGGGGTTGCCTTCTAGGGAAAAAATCCCTAAATTAAACATAACTTCTACCATCAGATCATCTGCCTAATGAACGGCCCAGATTGACTAGAAATTAATAGACTTTTACAAGGAAATTTTACATCTACGTTTAGCTTCAGGGGCGCTGCCCCTGAACCCCCGTGGGGGGGGCAAGTCCCCCCCACGTGGAGGGTTGTACAGTGTTCCTAGGGAATACATCCAGCTAAAACCTTTGAATACAGAAGATAATCAAGCTCCACACCCAACAATCTCCCACTTGGAGACTAATTATAGCAACTCCATCACTGCTTCATTTGCTAGACAATGACTCCACTTTGGACTTGGTTGTTTCTCATCTTCTTCATCATACTTGAAGACCAATTGAAACTGAGAAGATTCTCAGTTTCTCCCTGGTTACAACTTTTTTTAACATATCTGCACGATTCAAGCTAGTGTGTATCTTTTCCATCCTCAACTGTCCATCTTCTAACGCTGACCGTATGAAATGGTACTTGAGTTGTATATGCTTAGCCTTGGAATGAAATGCATAGTTCTTTGCAAGATGTATGGCACTCTGGCTGTCACTGTATAACCTGCCCAACTCCTGCTTCTTGCCCAATTCATCTAGAAACCTTTGTAATCAAATCATATCTTTACTAGCCTCATCGCAGCAACATACTCTGCTTCTGTTGTTGAAAGTTCAACAACACTTCGGATTTTTGAAACCCAATTGACAGTTGTTCCACCTTTAGTAAACACATACCCTATTGTGCTCCTCTTGTTATCTCTATCACCTGCCATATCTGCATCAACATATCCCTGTAGAGCAATGTTTGAACCACCAAAGCATAATGCTTGATTTGTGGTACCTCTCAAAGACCTGAGAATCCACTTCACCACCATCCAATGTTCTTTTCCTGGATTGCTCATGTACATGCTTACAACTCCCACTACATGTGCAATATCAGGCCCTGTGCAGAACATTGCATACATTAAGCTTCCAACTGCTAATGCATATGGAACTTTAGACATATGAGCCATTTCTTCCTGAGTCTTCGGACATGCCTCCTTAGTTAATTTGAAATGGCTAGCCAAAGGTATACTAACTGGTTTTGCATTCTGCATATTAAACCTTTTCAACACCTTTTCTATGTACTCACTTTGAGACAATGTTAATTTGTGATTCTTCATGTCTCTAGTTGTTCTCATACCAAGGATTTGTTTTGCAGCACCCAAATTCTTCATTGCAAATGATTTTGCCAATTTCCTTTTGAGCACATTTATTTCCTACATGTTAGAACCTACAACAAGTATATCATCTACATACAATAACAATATAATATAGCTGCCATCATTTTGCATTTTGAGATAAAAACAATGATCAAAGTGACACCTAGTATAACCTTGTTCAGACATAAACCTGTCAAATTTTAGATACCACTACCTTGGAGCCTGTTTTAAGCCATACAAGCTCTTCTTCAACCTACACACTAGTTTCTCCTTCCCTTTTACCTCATATCCTTGTGGTTGCTGCATATATATCTCTTCCTCCAAATCCCCATGGAGAAAGGTTGTCTTTACATCTAATTGTTCAAGATTAAAATGTTCAACTGCTACTAGACTTAAAATAGTTCTGATTGGAGTCATTTTAACAACAGGAGAAAATATTTCATCAAAATCAATACCTTTCTTCTGTATAAACCCCTTCACTACAAGTCTAGCTTTGTATCTTTGTTTTCCTCCATCTTCTTCCTTCAACCTGTAAACCCATTTATTCTGCAATGTTGTTTTACCTGCAAGCAACCTAACTAAGTCCCAAGTCTGGTTATGTGCTAAGGATTCCATCTCTTCTTTCATGGCTTGCTCCCACTTCTTCCTAGTTTCTACCTGCACTGCTTCATAACATTTTGGTTCACCAAAATCAGTCAACAATACATAATATAATGAAGGAGAGTATCGCTCAGGGGGTCTACTTATCCTGGTAGATCTTATAACACCACTTTCAGGTCTTTGAAGTGCTTGTTGTTGTTGTGGTTGTTGTTCTAGTTGCTGATCATTATGATTTTCATGCACCATCACTTTTCTTGTGATATCGTCAAGCACTGTGTATTCTCTGTTTTCTTTATCTTGTTTCTTTTCTTGCAATTGATTCTTATACAAGACCTTTTCATTAAATATTACATCTTTGCTCCTAATGATTTTGTGATTTTCTTAATCATATAAGCGATAACCAAAATCATTAACACCATATCCAATAAAGGTACATTTCTTTGATTTTGCCTCAAGCTTTGTTCTATTTTCTTTGTTAATGTGGACAAAAGCTTCACAACCAAAAGTCTTTAAAAATGAGTAGTTTACCTTTTTACCTATCCATGCCTCCTCTGGAATACCACCATCCAAGGAACTTGAAGGCCCTCTGTTTATTAGATAAACATCAGTATCAATAGCATCTGCCCAAAATTGTAAAGGTAATCTTGCATGCAATCACATGCACCTTGCACGCTCCATGATTGTCTTGTTGATCCTTTCTGACACACCATTTTCTTGTGGTGTTCTCGGAACTGTCTTCTCTCTGTGAATTCCATTCTCTGAACAGTCCCTATCAAACTCTTTGCTGCAATATTCACCTCCATTATCTGATCTGAGACACTTCAACCTTTTTAGTGTCTCGTTTTCGACCAAAGCTTTCCATTTCTTGAAAGTATCAAATACATCAGATTTATTTTGAATACAATAAATCCAGGTTTTTCTGGTTGCATCATCAATAAAAGTAACATAATAACGAGAGCCACCAAGAGATGATACCTGAGAAGGTTCCCATACATCTGTATTCACAAGCTCTAACTTTTCGCTCTTCTTTTCTTTCCCAACTCTAAGGAATCTGACTCCCTTCTGTTTTCCATAAACACAATTCTCAGAGAATTTTAAATCAATATGCTTCAAACCTGGCAACAAATTTCTTGAGTGAAGAATCTGCATCCCCTTCTCACTCATGTGCCCGAGCCTATGATGCCACAATGTCGTATCTTCTCCTGTAGATGTTAAATCATTAACAGAATTAGAAATACCATTGCATAAATACAATGTACCAACCTTTTCTCCTTTCGCTATTACCAGGGAACCTTTAGTGACCTTCCAGGTTTTATCTATGAAAGTAGTTATGCAACCTTCACCTCCCAACTGCCCTGTTGAAATGAGATTTTTCTTCAGATCTGGAACATTCCTTACCTTCTTCAATAGCCACTGATTTCCATTTTGTTTTTTTATGAAAATTATACCGATTCCAATGATTTTACAGGGTTTATCATCACCCAATCGAACTTGTCCAAAATCTCCCTGAACATAATCATGAAAATGTTTCTTATCAGGTGTGGCATGGAATGAGGCCCCTGAATCTACCACCCAAGCATCAATAATATTTTCTAATGAAAGAACAAAAGCATCTTGCAACACATCACATGTTACATTCGCTTAATGATTAGTTTCTTGTTGTGCATCTCCTTCTTTTCCCTTCTGAGACTTGTAGTCTTTCTTCAGGTGTCCTTTATTCCCACATTTCCAAAACACTATCCCCGATCTGGACTTGGATCTTCCTTTTCTTGACTTACTGCGATATCCTGGGCTCTTTCCTCTTTCCATTTTTCTTCCCCTAGTCTCTGCAGTCAAAGCATTACCTGATGTCTCACCGGAGCTTTTTCGTCGCATTTCCTCGCTAAGGATTGCACCGACAACGTCATCAAACTTTAAAGTACTAGATCCAGAGACAAAGTTACTAATGGCCATAACTAAACCATTCCAACTTTCTGGCAATGAGCACAGAAATAATAGAGCCCTAACTTCATCATCAAAATTTACCCCTACAGAACTTAACTGACATGTAACTGTATTAAAATCATTTAAATGATCTGCAACAAATCTACCTTCTGACATCTTCATATTAAATAAACGCTTCATAAGAAATACCTTATTTGATGCCAGGGGTTTTTCATATAGTTTGGCTAATGTCAACATTAAACCATGTGTTTTCGTTTCCTTTGAAATATTAAATGCTACCGACGCCGCTAGGCACAGCTGTATTGTTCCAAGTACCTTTCTGTCCATAATATCCCATTCTGTGTCTGTCATACTCGTCAGCTTCTTTATGTTTCCGCTCAATGGTAGGTACAAATCTCTCTAATACAGATAATCTTCCATCTACATCTTCCACAGCTGGTAGTTTTGGCCGTTGAATTTTTCGACCCTAAACGTACCATCTTCCGCCATTCCTCCCACTCGAACCAGGAACCCTTCTCTCCTACAAGTTTATTAACCAAATAGACCTTTGGCTCTTATACCAGTTGTTAGAAACTTATATATATTACAGAGCAATGGAACACATAAAATATTGCATAAATATAAACATAGAAAACGCATAAAACAAGAGAGACACAGATATACGTGGTTCACCCAGTTTGGGCTACGTCCATGGAGAAACAACCAATCCTTCCTCTTATATTATCTAGCAAACTGAAGAGATACAACCTACAACAGATCCACTGTAACACCCTCTTCGCTCTCAATATCCTCTCTCTTCCTCACTTAGAATCCAAATCTCCATAGACACAATACAATTCCCTCATATATAGTGAGGGGTTGCCTTCTAGGGAAAAAACCTAAATTAAACATAACTTCTACCATCAAATCATATGCCTAATGAACATCCCATATTGACTAGAAATTACTAGACTTTTACAAGGCAATTTTACATCTACTTTTAGCTTCGAGGACGCTGCCCCCAAACTCCCACCGGGGGACCGCTGGCCCCCGGACCCCCGTGGGGGGGACAAGTGCCCCCCGCGTGGAGGGGTGTACAGTGTTCCTGGAGTATACATCTAGCTGAAACCTTTGAATACAGAAGATAATCAGGCTCCACACCCAAAAACTGAAATTGAGGCTTATGATGGAAATCGTTAATAAATATGGAAACACCGTGATATGATGCAAAAAATAGAGGATAGGACAGCCAACGTAAGTAAAAGTTCTTATGCGGTCTTTATCCACTTTAACTATTATGATTGATTTATAAATGATTTTCATGTATAAAAGGTTCAAAAGGGTTATATAACATAATCTTATTTGAAATCACTATAAAGATATAAGAAGAAGGGTTTATAATGACTATTAGTGTATGAAAAAATATGACTTCAATACCATCAGCAGAGCTCTGTTGCCCACAGGTGTCCATAACCTTGATAGAGTTGCTTATTTCACCCTTGGAACCATAACCCTTTGTTTATGCCTAGGAAAGTGCTATGCGATATCAAAATGGAGGCCATTGTGCTGGCTTGGTAAACAGATGAATCACAATGCCATTCACCAGGAAGGAGTGAAAGGTGGACAGGCCGGCTTGTGATGAGACCTCCTATTCCAAAGACTTTTTATTTTTCTGATGTGCCTCTTGGATCATATCCCTGGTGTGGTGGCCATAATGGGAATGCCACTTCACTTTCTTCCTTATGATCAGAGTAGGTTGGCTCTTGATGAGACCCCTATCCTTCATCTGACAAATCATGTTAGTAATCATATAGATATGTATCTTTTCCTTTTTTTCTTCTTTTCTTTTATATAGCACTTTCCTATTTATATACAGAGGGCGGCTCAACACTCCTTAAGAGTAGGGATGGTGGAAGAAATCTAAACATATCAATAGAGGAAAATATGCCCTTATTCATATTCAATAATAATGATAAAAAAGAATTATGGGGATTTAGAAAGAACCATCATGATAAAAATAATCAATCAAATTGGTGTTAGTGAAAATAAAGACAGCAAAGTGATATAAATAGTTGTGTCCTTTCCTCTTTTCTCTTATCAATTCAAAGCAATTTATTTAAAGATAACGATTTTTCTTTGGTTTGTTGATTTCAGTATCCTCTAGCTTTTGTATTCTTGCATAAATGTATAGTTGTGCCTTAAATGACCATTACTCACAAAAATTCTCTAAATGGTAAAACACACAAAAAAAAGAAGAGAAATGCACTCAAAAAGTGTTGTTCTTTATATGGAACAACAAATAAAGCAAGCGTGAAATAAAATAACGAAAATGCGGAAATGATATTCCTTTGGAAAGGAACAGCAAAAAAACGAAAGTGTTGTTCCTTCAGAAAGGAACAGCAAAAAATGAAAATGTTGTTTCTTCAGAAAGGAACAGCAAAAATGCGAAAGCGCTGTTCCTTTGGAAAGGAACAGCAAAAAATGAAAATGTTGTTCCTTTTCGAAGGAACAACAAAAACAAAGGTGTTGTTCCTTCGGAAAGGAACAACAAAATAACAAAAGTGATGTTCCTTTGGAAAGGAACAGAAAAAAACGAAAGTGATGTTCCTTCGGAAAGAAACAGCAAAATGCAAAAGTGTTGTTCCTTCGAAAAGGAACAGCGAAACGGCGGAACTACTGTTCCTTCAGAAAGGAACAGAAAAATGCTAAAGTTCTGTTCCTTCGGAAAGGAACAGCAAAACGACAAAAAAATTGTTCCTTCGGAAAGAAACAGCAAAATGCAAAAGTGTTGTTCCTTCGGAAAGGAACAACAAAACGGCGAAAATGCTATTCCTTCGGAAAGGAACAACAAAATGCAAAAGTGTTGTTCATTCGGAAAGGAACAGCAAAATAGAGAAAGTGTTTTTCCTTTGGAAAGGAACAACAAAATATGAAAAAAAATGCAGAAATCCAAAAATCTGTACAGAAAGTAATTTATACAAGCAGAACAAAAAAAGTTATGTACAAAATTTAAAAGCAATGAATTTACTTAGTGAACCAAAGCCGAGGAAGAATTCTTTTCCTCAACAAGAATCTGCATGTCAGAATCTTCCTGGAGTTGCTGGTAGAAGGATTCCCGAGTAAGTTGTTTATGGTACAGTCGCACTCAATGGCCATTTGCTTTAAAGGTATGTCCAGATCCGTCAATAGTAGTCAAAGTAATAGTGCCATTGTCATGCACTTTCTGGATTTTCATACGGTCCAAGCCATCGAGTTTGAAGTTTTCCTGGAAAATCCTGAAACCTGGAATCGTATAGGAGTGCCCAATCTCCTTCGTGGAAGAATTTCTTTTTGATCAGGACGTCGCGCCACTTTTATCTCTGATGTTGGATTAATGCATTGTGTTGAAGAGCCGAGAGCCTAATTTCATCTAGCTCGTTAATTTGTTGTAATCTATTATTCTGGGCCTCATTTAAATCCATACCGACCTCCTGTGCTATTCTTAATGTTTGTATTTCAAACTCTATTGGAAAGATGGGTTCCTTTCCAAATACTAGCTGATATGGTGAATAACCGGTGGTGTTTCTCCACGTTGTTCGATATGCCCACAAGGCTTCTGGCAATCTTGAAGCCCAATCACATCTGTGTGATGCAATGGTTTTTGTTAATATTGCCTCTATCACTTTATTCGTGCTCTCTACTTTGCCATTTTCTTGTGGGTGATACGGAGTGCTAATTTTGTGCTGAATGTGATAATTTTTTAACATTGTAGTGATTATATTACTTGCAAACTATGGTCCTCTGTCTGTGATTATGTCTCTTGGGAGGCCATATCACACAAATATTTGTAACAAGAAATGAATCATAGATTCCTCTATAGCTCTTGGAAGTGCCTCTGCTTCAACCCATTTGGTCATATTCTGTTGCCACTAGAATATATGTTTTCTGATTTGATGATGGGTTGATCAGACCAACAAAATCGAGTGCCTAGCGCTCAAATGGTTCGACTACTAGTTGTGGATTTAAAGGAATTTCATCAGACTATCCAGGGCATCCTACTCTTTGGCAACTGTCAAAGGCTTGAACAAATTTCTTCGTGTCTTTGAAGATTGTGGGCCAGTAATACCCTGTTTGCAGAACTTTGTGACCAGTTCTTCGATCTTTGAAATGTCCGCCACATGGTCCGCCATGACATGCTTTTATAATTTCAAATATTTCATATTCACATATGCATCTTCTGATGTGCATATCTGCCCCTGTATGAAATAAGTAGCCCCCAATCCAAGAAAATAAGGTACTACGTTGCACAATCTATTTTTGTTCATTGGGGGTCAGACGCTTTGGTAATTTTCCTACTACTAAATAGTTTGCAACATTAGCATACCAGGGTTTCTTGACAGTAACAATAAATAAATGTTCATCTGGAAATTAATCTTTGACTGCTACTGTGTCCACTGGCTTCGACATTCGTGAGAGAAAAGCAGCTACAGGATTCTCTTTCCCAGGTCGATCTTTTATGATGATGTCAAATTCCTACAATAAAATCAACCATCTTGTTACTCTACCATTTGTAGTAGTTTTATTTGCTAAATATTTTATGGCAGAGTGATTTGTATATAAAACAATAGGATATCTAGTGATATAATGCCTAAATTTATTTACAGCATGTATTACAGCTAAAAAAAAAATTCAGTAAAAGTATAGTTTAGCTCAACAGGAGACAAATTCTTGCTAATATAATAGATTGCATATGGTTTTTTTTCTTCTTCCTGCCCAAGGACTTCTCCAATAGATGTGTTTGAAGCATCTAATGAAATTTTAAATGGCAGGTCCCAATTTGGACCTCTGAGAACTGGTGCTGTTGACACAAGCTTTTCCAGATCCTCAAAAGCATGGTCACATTTATCTGTCCAAACAAAATCAACATTCCCTATCAGTGCGTATAGAGGTGTAGCTATTTGAGAAAATGTTCTATGAATCTCCTATAATAACCAGAAAATCCAAGAAAGCTGCGTACCTGTTTATGTGGTAGGATTAGGTATTAACAAAATTATTTGAATTTTGGCCAGATCTACCTGTATTCCAACTTATGAGATATAATGACCTAGGATGAGCCCTTCGGTCATCATCATATAGCACTTTTCATGGCTCAAGCAGAGCTTGGTGGAAATACATCATTGCAACACCTTTTCCAATGTGTCTAGTGTTGGCTCAAAATCATCTCTGTATGGTGTGAAATCATCCATATATACTTCGAGTCCTTCATTTATTAAATTTGAAAATATGCTGAGGATGGCCCTCTGAAATGTGGCAAGGGCATTGCATAGGCCAAAGGGTAGGACTCTGTAGACAAATGTTCCCCAGGGACAGGTAAAATTAGGTTTGTCTTGGTCTTCAGGGGCAATCTGAATCTGATTGTATCCACTGAAGCCATCCAAGAAAGAAAAGAATTTCTTTCCTGCTAATGTATCTAATACCTGATCAATGAATGGAAGGGGAAAGTGGTATTTCTGGGTTGCTTTGTTTAATTCTCTATAATCTACACAAAACCTCCACTTTCCATTCTTCTTTGGCACCACTACTAGTGGAGAGACCCACTTACTATCGGAGATTGGATAAATAAAGTTTACCTCCAAAAGTTTTTGTTATTCAGCTTTCACAATGTCTTTCTAGCCAGGGTTGAGTCTCTGTTGGGGTTGGCGAACGGGTCTAACATCGTTTTCTGTATAAATGTGGTGCGTACACAGCTGGAGATCAATTTCCTTCATGTTCGGATAGTCCCATGCAAAATCTTCCTTATATTTTCTCAGTAGTTGGACCAGCTTTACTTCTTGTTCAGGAGTCAGGTTATTATTGATGTTCAAGGCTTTTCCTGGCTCAATCTCTATAGTTTTTCTATTTGAAAAGGAGGTAGTGGGTATTATTTGATCATGAGTGTCTTTGAGAGGATCTTCTTCTAGTTCATTGTCAAATGCTGCCTCTATCATGTGACATTGTACATGGGATCTGGATTCAACTTGGTTAATGAAGTTGTTAATAACATCATCCTCTATTTGATCTTTAAAATCGAGGGCATCTTCTATGGTTAATGGGGACCTAATGTTTTCTATGAGGTATGATACAGGATGTTTGTTAGTTTTTATTATTGTTACACTTAGCTGGGCTGGAGGGTATAGTGTTATAGACATATTTGGGCACTACAACTCCAAACTCATATGTCCATAAACTAAGGGCTCTTTAAGTCCCTAAAAGTGTTGTTTCACACCCTAAAGGATTGTGGTCAATTGATTACATCATTTCCCAGAAGTTCCACCTAAAAAACTACTCAGAACTGGCCAAAACTGGACCATACAGACTTCTCCATGGGTAAGGTGTGATGCATACTGACTGCCTAACTGGCCAAGTGCGATGCATACTCAAATGGCCTTCTGTGGAGTGCAATGAGCGAGAATAGACAAATGGTAGAGACAGTTTGCAAGGTGGATGATCATGGAATCTTCCAGAAACTTCTCCTGTGACACTTGCCTCTCTGAATTCGCCCAGGGATGAGTAAGAGATCAATGAAATCTCCAAGTGAAACCAAGAACTATCAGTGGAATGACACTAATCAAAATCCCAGAGGTGACTCACACCCTTGCAAGACATCTATAAATGGATCCCTCATCTGAGAGATCTCGAGGCTAGAATTTTGTATTTTGTAAGGAAGTGTTGTTGGTTTGTTGAGAAGAGACATTGCATTTTTGAGGTGATTTGCTTTTTCATGAGGTGAAGAGGGCTTCTACAACTGGGAGGATGATGCTAGATTAGACAGTTGGGTTGTAATCCTCTCTTACATTACTATTAATAAAGTTATTTTATTTTTCCTCCATATGATCTCGTATTTGTGAATCTTATTGTTTATGAATGCAATTGCATGGTCAATGTGTTTCTGATTCTGCATTGTTTATGATGTTTTAGATAGATATGCTTTGATAGTTTGATGTTACTTTGACTCTACAGGTACTCTTTGAAGCGGGACAAGTAGGAGAGGAGTGGCAAATTCTATAAAGGAAAGGAGAAATCAAGCTAGGATCAAAGCGGAAGATCCAGGTTGGTCCTCTTTTCTTCTCTTCCATCTATCACACTTAAAGGAACTCTTGAAAATCTTTCATTATTTGTTTCTAAGATAGTTACCCATCTTAGTGGGACTAGCAGTTCGAACCGAAACTAGTTTTCCCTGAAACATATAGAGCTAGATTCTTGATATTACTCCCTCTAGTTATGATCATACTACCTTTTCAGCAGCCAATGTAAGCATCAGCAGTTGCAAGCCAAGGTCAACAGGTGTCCATCGAGTCGGTTTTTGGGATTTATTATCAGAAAGTCAATAGGATATTCCCAGGAATCAACAAATACCATGACATCATGTAGTGTACCTTCTAGCCTGACTATTGATTAGACAGCCAGTTCTACTAAGGTGGAGGTTGGTTCTACTGATGTAATGCCTAGTTTTTGACAAGTGGTGGTTATTAAAATATTAATTGCTTCCCCGAAATCAACTAAGGCATTTGAAAAGGTTTGTCCATTTATTTGCACTGTCACTATTGGATTTTCTGGGTCTTCATATTTGATAGGTGCTTCTCTTCCTAATAACAGATCAGATAGAGTGCCAACTACTTGGACTGTTGGGTTAGTTGTTATTCTCCTCCTTGGTTTTTTTATGCATAGCTCCTTAATGGTTTTTGCATATATTGGGATATCTTGGATAGCTTGGAGGAGTGGGATTTTTATATACAAATTCTTTAATTCTCCCAGAATATCAAAGTCAGGATGTTCTATAGGGCGTGGTATGATTAATCATTCTGGGAATGGGGGAGAAGATGTGGTTGCTTGGTCATGAGTCTATTATCTGACCATGTCTTCTTCTTGTAATGGTTGTTCTGCAGATAACTGATTTTCAACTTGAACATTTTTATCTCCCTCGGTTTCTATAATGTGCACAGACCTTAATTGAAGGTCGTTTCACTCCCTTAGATCGGTTTCTAGTTCTGGTGTTTCGATTATTTGAACAAATTGAACCAGTTTGTTATTTGAGTTCGGGTTGGGTTGGGCTGGGAGTTGCGGTCTTAAGTTGGACTGGGGATTTTGTTGTAGTGCATATGGCGTTGGAAATGTAGGTTGAGGGAGTGGAATGGTTCCTACTGGTTGATTCATTGGTCTTTTCCAATTTGTCTGCGAAGATTGACTCTGTGAAGTGGGAGGGGACCATTGTGTTGGATATGCATTGTTTTGCCAATATGGTGGAGCATAGGGAAAATTAGGCCAATTAGATTGGTTTGTTTGATTCGGCCATGGAGATGATGAAGGAAATGGTTGTTTGACCAATTTCAGAAGGGAGGTTGATTTTTCCACATTGTATTATATTGTTGAGTATGATATTGTGGAGGCTGGAAAGAAGAAGACGGATCGAAGGACATACCTAATTATCGTAGCTGCCATTCACGATGCTGATTGAGTAGGTACACCAGTTCTAATTCTTCTTCCGCTTCTTTGTATACTATCTTCAAACTAGGAAGTGAGGGGAAGTTCTTTGTAGAGTGGTCTTTTGTACAGATAGCACAGACTTGAACTGCATCTAGTGGGCACTCTTTGTGGTTGTGTTTCTTTCTGCATCTAGGGCAGAATATTGCCAGATTTTTCTCTGCTTCTGCTTGTTTCTATTTTTCTTGCATAATATCGAGCTGCATTGTCAGAGTCCCCATTATATCAGCTTTGAAATTCTCCAGTAAATTTCCAATTTCTGCACGAGTTAATCCTTCTCCAGAGATCTTGTTGTCCCTTGTGAACCTGTCATGTTCCACTGGTTTTAGCCTTGTGCTGCCTCGCGAACTCCTGATACATAAGTCAATAATGTCAACAAAATTTTCTTGATAAATGTCTCATTTTCCCATAATATTTAGTGTTTCAACCCATTGTTCCTTCATGCCTTTAATTAATGTTGTTTTTAATACATTGTTAGGTAAGGGTAATGATGCATAAGGAGATCTTTGAAGATTATACTGAAACGTTCAACATATTCTTCTAATGTCTCATTAGGTCTAGCTACCATCTGAAATATTTCATCTTTTAACTCTCTAGACCTACAATAATCCTGATATTTTTTTAAGAAAGCACCTTTCATCTTATCCCAGTTGTTTATGACACCTCCACCTAACCCCATAAACCATCGTAAAGCAACCCCTTTTAATGTAGAGGGAAATAATTTCAGCTTTTGGGGATCGGTGGTATAGTCGTACCCCCTACACAGCACATCAAATTCAAACAAAAATGCGTCTGGATCTTCCGATGTCAGGCCATGGAATGTAGGGATATGTTGGAGAGGAATGGCCTTCATAGGTACATTAACTACGGTATCTACAATGGGATATTTCAGTGTGGAGGTTTAGGGGGTTTGCTGGTTCTAGGCCATTTGGTCAAATATGTGCCAATAACCTTCTGGGATTTCTAGGAGGGTATTCCTAGGCTGGCTAGAAGGAGCAGGAATGGCCTTAACAGCACTTCCTTTGTCTGGGATGATGAGAGTTCCTTGCTGAACTAATGTTTGGGGGGATTTTAGCTCTTCAAGTTCTTCAGCTTCGTTCTAGGTGATTTTTACAGCACTTCCCTTATTTGTGCTCCTTAATAGCTGAACTATTCCAAGAGGAGATCTTGGTTCTTCAATTTCCCCTGTTTCTCCTCTTCCTTCGCAGAGATTACTAAGGTTCCCATATTGTAATGATTTTGGGCTGGAATTCTCAATTTCTTGAAAATCTTGCTCCTTTGTTTGGCTCTGCACCTCAGCAAAGGCTACAAATGATGATTCTGTGGCCTGAAGGGAACTAGTAGGTTGTCTAGAAGCAGCTTTTCTAGGTCCTACTGAAGGCTGAGATTCTGCTTTTTTAAGGATTTTGTCTATAAAGGTCGATCGGCCAAGGGTCACCGATCCCTTAGCTTTATCAGGCTTGGGTAGTGGCTTAAGATTCTTTTCAGGATTTTTTTGCTTAGTCATGCACACAAATCAAATACTTATTTCTACCCAAAATAACAACAAATCTGCAGGAAAGCGGGCGGGTAAGTAGGGCTGTTACATGCTCCGTACGTAGGTTCTTACCTTCCATTTTTAAAACCCAACTCTCTCCTAGCAGGTACTTACACTACTCTCTCTTCAAAAGAAACAAATGGCTACACTCTTCCCCGGCAATGGCGCCAAAATGTTGAGCATTAAAAAGGGTATTTTTAACCTCTATTTACCCTACATTAATCATCAATCCAGGTACGATTTTTTATCTCAAGAGTGTACTCAGTCTAAGGTGGTCACTTGTTCAAGAGTAATGCTAGTAGTATAGTGCTTTTACAAAAGTAAACAAATGCTAGAAACAAACTCTAAATGTAATGGCAAGAAACTTAAATTCTTTGTAACTAGATCATTCACTTAAAAGACTACAACAATCATCATTCAAGGATGCAGTAATGATAACTCTTTCCTTTGTAAACTGATGCAAATGAAAATCAATCAAAGACAAGATCTCCAATCTGGGAACTAGACAGCAGTAGTCAATGTTCGCTACAGTTGTAGATCTTTCTGTTCACACCAAAGCAAATGCTGGAAATAACAATTCAATTAACAGAAAAGGAAGAGAAACTAATCTATTGAAAAGATCGAACAACAAAGCTTAATCTACAGGAATGAATTAAGCAGCACTCTTAACCGAAGAAATTGAACAACAACCTTTAACTAATAAATGAATTGAACACCAATCTAAGGAAGGAACAACAAACCTAAGTAAGTCTATGAAATATTGAACAACAAACTTAATCAAACGTAAACACACAGCGAATCTAGAATGATTGAATCAGTAATCTTATTTTAGCATAATAAGCCTTAACCACAATTATAAGGGAACATCAATTGTGATGATAATGGAACAGTAATACAAATCCACAACAATCACAATTATAGGTAAATCCTAGTTAAGTGAAAAATAATGCCAATCTGTAAATGAATAGTAAAGTCAATCCGTAAATGAACAGCAGTGTCAATCTGTAAATGAACAACAATATCTGAATTAGACAATGCGATATTATTCCAGAATGAACAGCATAACATTTTCAGTTGCAAATAATAATCTTACTATTCAATTACAAATTCAATATAACAAAGCAAAAAATGTTCAGGAATAGAGGATCACTAAATAAATCAAGTAAAGGAAATCAAACCACACAAGACTTGTAATCAGAAAATAATGATACAGAAAGCAAGTGATCCACTAGGGTAGGGCCCTTAGCCACCAGGGACATACTGTTGTGGTTACTCCAGCATCAGATAACGGAATAGCAACGAAGTTTATGTATTAATCATAAAAATAGAGTTACATCTATCGGTCTTTAAAGAGAGTCGATGATCAAAGTTCAGATTACAATAGTGAATTCTATAAATCAAAAATAATCTGCTCGTTGGGCTAGCAACGCTGTCCCTTTTTATAATGGCCAGGCGGGAATACCAAAAATACAGATAGCCTTGAGATAGTGATCCCTCGAGATCAAAGGATCCTGAGGGATTCGCCATATCTTTAATCTTCAGTTATCTTTTCGTCCTATTGCGCTGATACTGCGCTTCTTCTTCCTTTTCCTGGCCCATGCGCTCTGATCTCGATTTCCTCGTATGGATGTGGTTCCCTGTCAAAGGGACAGCAGTTGGTTTTTCCTTGTCTTTTCCTCTGGAATGGCGATTTTCCATTTTATTCACTTTCTGCATAAAAAAGACAATAATTAATAATTTTACATCAATCACAATTCCCCTTAATTCTATCATAGTCCTTTATCATATGACCATCTTAGAATGTAAAGAAGTTATGAATTAAAGGAAAAGATAAAGAAATAAGTGGCAATTGCATACCTTTTCTAGTGCTCAAGAGTAAGCATATCAGATAGTATAAGAGCTAGGGTGTTGTAGCTCCCTTCCAGTAGAAGTTGGAGAACGAGAGAAGGTTGTAGCTTTCTGTAGGTAGAAGCTTGCGTACTGGTATAAGACTACACTAGTACGAAAATTATAAACAAAATATTCTTATTATTAAAAGAAGACAGAGACGATTGCAACAGGTGGTTTTCCCCCACATTAGGTTTCCACCTTATATCTTAGTGTTCATGTGCGTTTCTTATGTGTGATGATCTGTTCTATTTTTACTACACCCGGTTACTGTTTATATGGTTAATGAAGTTCTGATGCACTAATTAAATATCAACATATGATTAATTAACTGAATCATAAGTTTGTTGGATATACGCTAGTTGCATTAAACACAGTTGCATGTACACGCAAGTTCCCTTAACTGAAGTAATGTATATGAATCTGATTATGGAAGTGAAAAATTATTGATTTTCTAATACTGATTCACCCCCCCTCTCAGTATTATTTCCAACAATTGGTATCAAAGCAGGTCCTTCAGAAGAAGCTTGATTTCTTAAAGGAAGATCCATCATCATGAGTAATCAAGAAAGCGAGGGTTCCATCAGACCAATAATATTTGATGGGAGCAACTTTGTTTATTGGAAGGTAAGAACCATAGCCTATCTTCAATCTCTTGGAACAGATGTCTAGGAAATTGTGGAAGGAGGATATACATTTCCATCAGCAATTCCTACAGATACAGCAGGTAAAAAGCAATATGAAACCAATGCCAAGGCTATCAATACATTATTGGGAAGTCTATCACAATCAAAGTTTGTCAAAGTTATGTAGCTCAAATCAGCCAAAGAAATATGAGACAAAATAATTCTAAGCTACGAAAGAGACTCTCAAGTAAAATGTGCTAAACTGCAAACTCTTAGAATTCAATATGAAACTCTCAAGATGCACAATGATGAAAGTATAGCTAGTTACTTCTTACATATAGATGAGGTTTTTAATTGCATGAAGAATCTGGGTGAAGAGATAAAGGAAGTTACCTTAGTTGAAAAATTTTTAAGATCCTTGTCTACTAAATTTCAATCAAAAGTATCTGCCATAGAAGAAAAGCAGGATCTACAGACTATTACTATGACACAGCTTCACGGAATCTTAACTACCTTTGAGATGAGAAAAGGAGGTCCATCAGATATGAGAGAAGCCACATTTAAAGCTTTAGCAAAAGGAAAAGAAGAACTCAATGGATTGGGACATATTATAGAGGAAGAAGAGGAAATAAACTTTGTCAAGAAGCTTCAATGGGGTTCCGGAAGATTCAGAGGTAAACTACCTTTCAAATGTTTTGCCTGTGGTAGAGTCGATAATTGTGCTGCCAAATGTCCTCATAAAGATAAAAATGATAAAAGGAAGGAATCTGCAAATGGAGTAGAAAACAAAGTGTAAGTAAAAAGAGCTACTATACTCATGAAGATAGTGATGGTTTATCAAATAGTGATGAAGATGAAAATAGTAATGACTACAGACTTATGATGGCTTAAGAATATGATGATTTCTTGGATGCTTTAGGTGAAGATGACCTTTATGAAGAAATATCTAAACTCAAAATCTATTTAGAATAAAAGAATATGATTATAAATACCTTGACATACCAACTAGTTGAAAGAAAAAAACCCAATGAAAAACTAGAATGTGAAATTGTGGGTCTAAGAAAGCATCTTGAGAAAATAAAAGCTCTCAATCTTAGATTTGCTAAAGGATCAAAAACCTTAAATGAAATTATCAAAGTGAATAGTTCTCCTCTGATAAAGACAATTCTTAGATATACTGAAGAAGCATCTCAATCACAAAAGTCGTCAACCTCCACTAAAAGTTATCCTGATACAACAAAGAGCAGTGGAAAGTTTGACAATCGTTAGCAAAGGCATAAAGCAGATCATCAGGTAAATCAAGCTCAATTTACTTCAAGGATGAACAAAAGCCACAACCAAACTCAGGTAAATCGTACTCAATTTTTTTCAAAGATGAATATCAATAGAAACTACAATCACCAGGTTAGTAGATTCGATAATCGCAGGAACTTCTTTAATGATCAATGTTTCTCATGTCATAACTTTGGACACAAAGTTGCTCAATGTGTTGCTTACAAAACCATCATGACTAGAGAAGCACGAAATCAAAGGAATGTGACAGGGATCAAGAAAAGTTACTATAATAACTTTTCTCTTCTTGAAAATGAAATAGAATGCTCAATATGTAACAACATTGGCCATGAAGAATCTGAATGCAGGAGTCAATTTCGACAAATATATCAAAAAGAGTGAACTCCATTAAATCCCAAAATATGGAGAAAGAAAGAACTGCAAATAGAAAGATGTGGTATAGCTTTGTATGAAGAAGGACAAGAAAACCAGTGGTACATTGACAGTGGATGCTCAAAACACATGACAGGTGACAAAGAAAAACTACACTCATATAATGCCTTAGAAAAGGAAAAGAGTGTCTCATTTGGAAACGACACTCCTACTTTCATAATAGGTAAAGGCTTTGTTTTCTTGAAAGAAAAAGTTAAAGCTAGGAATGTTATGTATGTTGATGGCTTAAAGCATAACCTGTTGAGTGTGAGTCAAATGTGTGATCAAGTAAATGAAGTAGTGTTTCGATCAGATGGATGTGTTGTTTATGAGCTTGATACAAGAGAAACCGTGATCAAAGGTACAAGAAATCCGAACAACCTATACATACTCAAGGGAGGACAACAACAATGCTATCTAAGCAAAAATGATGAAAACTGGCTATGGCACAAAAGATTGGGACATCTAAGCTTTTCT
>APFE031189258.1:65656-111301 GCA_000404065.3 Pinus taeda
TGTGCTCTTTGCCTTCTGATCCAACTTCTTCCATTCTTCATCGGACACTCCCGTTGGTTTAGTACCCAGATCTACCACAATCCACTGATCTTTATCCACTAACAGATCCTCCATCTTGAGTTTTCACAACTCAAAACTCTAACTATTAAATTTCTCGATCTCTATCTTTCCACTGCTCGTCATCTTCTTTCACCACCAGAATCGATCTCACAGATCTCCCACTGAACAGGGTCCACCACAGGCCCGAGAAAAACCCCTCAACGACAAAGGCATCCCCTTGAAGCCAAAATAGCTATGATACCAAATGTAGCCTTTTAACCCCGTACAGAAATTACCTGCATAAGAATTCTAAAACACAGAAAATAAAGAATGCGAGAGCATAACACATAAAACACATATACACAAAGATTTTCCCCTGGATCCCAAAACCGGGACTACTAGCTTGAATTTTCATTGTGTTCCTTTCAATGTTACAATACATATTTATACATGCCGAAGCATCCAATACCATGGACCAAACACCATCGCATCCAATACCATGGACCAAAAACCATCACGTCCAAAAAACATGTGTGAAAATCATGCACAAAACCATAGATGGGTCCGCCCAACCTAACATAGGGTCCAAAACCAAAAAAATTGGGGCGCTACCCCAGACCCCATAAAGTGGGGTTACGGGTACCCCTCAAACCCCCTGTGACCTCCCCCCATCTAACCCCCGATTAACTACATGGGATAGTCGTGGAAAGAATATAATACAACCCAACATTTTCTTAAGGTTCTTTAAATGTAAATTTTCCTCTTCTTGTTCTAATAAGTGCTTCTTGAGTTCCTTCTTTGTGACATTAGTCTCCCTCACTTGTGCAAGTAATTTTTCACGTGGTCCTTGAGGCAAGAAATTTCTTTGTCCTTTTCCATTGCATTCTTGTAACGCATGTCCATGAGATATTTATATTCTTGTTGTAACACGTTCTTGTTTTGCCGGAGTTTGGCTATTTTATCTTTCTCTTGATCTTCCAGTTACAATTTCTCAGTACACTAGATTACATCATTTTGTAGGAGTGATGATGAGTGTTTAACTTGCAATTTGGATTCCATTTTCTTCATTTCCTTATTGAAATATGCATGTTGTTGCTCATGTGTTTCCATTAACTGTTTCATCATTTCACAAATCTTCATATCTATTTCTGACGATTGTTTTTGTGTGTGTCCTTGATATTCAACTAAAGTAAAACTTTTGCAACATTTTTTGTAGACAAAATTTTGATTTCTAAGTGACTTTGAACAATTAGGAAATCCTTTTGAACAAAAAAGACATTTTGAAAGAAATCCACAGTCTTTTGTGGCTTGCATATTTTTTCTTTTTCTTGACTTCTTTTTAAATCTAGCTTCTTTTAACTCATTTACATATGTATTCATTGTTCGTCGTCCATTGCAAAGGGAAAATAGTTTGATACTGTGAAGTGCATGAGTTTTCCTCCAATTTGATTGATTCCACGGTCCCTGATCCCTAGATCTAGTTAGCAAGGTATTTATATAGTTGCTTGCATCAGAAATGCATTCAAACATGACAATGTGACAATAAATTTCAAAACCTGTGGAAACAAATGATCTAAGACAAGTGAAAATTGTCTCATCAGCCAAAGTTGGGAAGTGGGTTTGGGTCAATGCTAAACAGTATTAGGGCATTTTAAAACGAAGGCTAGCCTATCTAAAATGGGAGCAGGCACGGATAAAACAGTCTCAAAGGGAAAGTACTTGAGCCCTTTTCAATAAGCAATATTCAAACAAGTCCCCTCTACAAGCATGTGGCAACAACAAGCTGAGAGGAAAATTCATTGATGATTATGCCTTCTATAGTCCCACATCCACACCTCTCACCTAGTCATGTGATCTTTATGTGAAAGAATTATTAAATGAAAAACAAAGGTTGGAGGTTTTAGAAGCTAAAGAGCAGGAAAGAGATCATAAAATTCATATAATAACAGTTGAAAACAAGGCTTTAGTAGAAACCAATAAAGTTTTGAAAGAGAAAGTGGCATTGCTACAAGAAGCTCTCCTGATAGGGAAGACAGAATGGCAACGCATGAAGGCAGATGTACAAAACATGAAGAAGTCTTTATTGGAAAGTACAGAGGTGGTGAATGCGAAACCATCCCAGGATAAAGGGAAAGCGGTTGCCGAAATAGACAACCATTAAGAGAAAGCAAGAGAAGAAAGGAAAGCAGATTCCACAAAATTTTCCAAAACTTGGGCTCAAGTTATTATCAATTCTGCTAATAGGGAAGGAGAAACAAACATTCGGGTTGACAACATGCAAGATAGAGAAAGGAAGGAAATTCAAGATAGAGTAGAAAACATAATTATTTAAGGGGTGAAAGCCAATGGGAAAAATGAATGTAGTCTTGACCTTGCAAGGGACTTCTTGAAAGATAAGCTGCTATAGCAAGGACAAATTTGTCAAGTTTGGAGGGTGGGTAAGTTTAACGATGAGAGATCCATGCCCATCAAAGTCATCATGCCTAGATTTCATGATAAATATATCATTCTAAGCAAGAAGCATCTCTTGAGGGGTTCTCACCTTTTCTATAAGAAGATTTAACCGTAAGACAACAAAAGGAAAGGAGGGAGGAAATGTCAAAGGTTAGGGAAGCAAGAGATGAAGGCAAGAGAGCATGTATTTATAAATTTAAAGATATGACAATGCGATTTGGACCTCCTTCCAAAAGAAAGCAGCAAGATGGTAATAAATAAGAGGCAACAAAATGTTCAGCAAGAAATCAAGAAGCAGGGTCATCAATGGGAAAGCAGGGACAAAGACTCAATTGTGAGTCTTTCATGTCAAAACAAATAGAAATCAAGTCATACCTGGGTTTCCTTAAGATTATTTTGTTGGAACTGCAGAGGTTACCCATGGAGATGAGGACTTGGGTTAGGACCTATTGCAGAAGATAGAGACATAATTTGTCTAATAGAAACACATGAACATGAAGGGTGCAAGACACATTTGTTTGAAGGATATTGGAATATGGCAGTGTGGAAAAAGGCATCATGGAATGGAAAAGGACACGAGGGTATCATGGTATTAGTGAGGGAAAAATAAGGATGTTTCATTCAGTTAGAAAAATAAGGCTTAAATAAACATTTCATTTGGTTTAAAATGTCAAAAAATGGAAATCACATCAGAATCGCAGCATGCTATTTTGCGTCGCAAGTTTAAAAAATCTACAAAAGTAGAGGGCTTGACCACAAAGATCCCTTTTTAGCCTTAAAAGCATATATTGCAACATATTCTCAACTAGGTGAAGTCCTTATATTGGTGATTTCAATGCTAGGAATGCAAGTGAGCAAGTTAGCATTCTTTGTCGTAAAGACGATTGCGATCCTATTTGGCTTATAGAAGAGAGTAACCATCAGTGGGAAAGAATTTCAAAGGACAAGAGTTGCAATCTCTTTGGTGAACAATTGCTTACTCTATATGGGGCTTTTGATTTAGTCATTTGTAATGGTTTGACTAGAAGGGGAAAGTCTGGTAATTTCACTTGCAATACTTACAATGGAGCAAGTGTAGTAGATTATGTAATTTTCTCGCATGGTTTGTGTGAGAAAATGGAGGTATTTTTGATTGGAGATCAGCTTTGGGACTTAAAATCAAATCACAAGCCAATTTATTTAAGTTTCTCTTGGACTGGAAAGAAGCAATTAAAGTCAAAAACTCAATGTGTTCAACAAAATCTCCTAAAAGGTAGAATTCCTTTAACTACATAAAATTGTAATACCTTCAAAATGACATTAGAGAGGCTCTTTGAGAAGGAGAAAATCCCAAGTCATGGCCTTCATAGTCACGAATTAAAACATTTAATTCAAAGCACACTTGTAGAGTTCAAAAGAGAAAAAAAAAAATCAATTAATTTTTGGTTTAACGAGGAATGCAAAAAGTCAAGGAGAATGTGGAAAGAGTCAAATAAGTATAACATAAATTTCAAAGCTTACAATAAAATATTAAGAAAGAAAAAGGTTGATTTCATGGTTTCAAGGAGGGAAGAACTAATCTTCCTTAGGAAAAATGACTTTAAATTATTTTGGAAGGAGCTCCAACTGATAAACATACAAACTAAAAATAGTATTACAACATCTAAATGGTTTGAATATGTAAGACAACTCTATGATAAAGATCCCAAGGTTGACCCTCCTCCCTTGGTCAACACTGATTCTGAACTCTTCACAATGCAGGAGGTAGAGATGGGTATCAAGAAGTTGGGTATTAGAAAAGAAAAGGACTTCATTGAAGTCATAACAAGGGTATCTAAAGTGGGGCTTAAATATTCTTGCACCTCACATTACAAAAATTTTCAACAACATCATACAATAGGGGTTCCCCGCAGATTGGACAACTAATCTGGAAATACCTCTTTTCAAGAGGGTGACGTCAATAATCCCTCCAATTATAGGAGCATAATGATAAATCCCTTGTTTGCAAAGTTATTTGGAAGCATGCTAGAAAATAAAATCAGTAAGTGGGCAAAAGAAAGATAATCGTGTTAAAGGGCAAGCAGGTTTTAGACCTAAATATTCCACTATTGATCATTGTATAATAAGGTGCATCATTGAAAAAGTTTGGGAGAAAAAGGAGGAAGTATTATGTTTCTTTTTTATTTTAGAGAAGCATTTGACATGGTTCCTAGGGATAAGCTTTGGCACAAAATGGAGCAACTTGGGCTTCCTATACATTTTAGAGAAGTTGTACATAGGATGTATGAAGAGGTGAAAGTCAAAATTAGAAATTCATCCGACATTTCTAAAAGTTTTAGAAGTGATATCAGGGTCAAGCAAGGTTTTCCATTGTCTCCTACACTTTTTGGTTTATATATCCACAAGCAAGGAGGTGATGGTATCCATTTGGGCAAGTTTTTTATAAGGCTTCTTTTGTATGTAGATGACCTTATTCTAATTGTTAAATGTGATCTTGGTTTGCAAGAGCACTTACTATCCCTTGAGAATTTTTGTAGAAGGGTGGGGATGCAAGTCAATATTAACAAAACGAAAGTAGTCGTTTTCTCTATTAAAAAAAACATAACCAACATAAGTTTTACTTTGAAGGCAGAATTATGGAAGAAGTTATGGATTACAAATACCTCGAGATTGACTTCAACAAAAAACTAACTTGCGATGGTTGTAGAAATAAAATAACTTTGGGGGGTTGGAAATCATTTTATGCTTTTCGAAATATGTGTAGAGAGGCAAAGTTATGGGACTAGAAAACCACTCAAACTCTTTTTGGGCTTCTACTGATTCTGGTGATTCACTATGGTTGTGAATTGTGGGCCAATAATACATCTAACATGCAATGGAAACAAATTGAGAAAATTCATAAGTGTTTGATTAAAAACAAATTAAAAAATTAAAAGTACAATTCATTATGTTATCTTGTTAAGTGAAACATGGGTTTCTCCTATTGAAGCAATTGTTATGGTGCGATTCATAAGGTATTTAAAAAAAATTGAGCAAATGGAAGAGGGTAGATGGCCTAAGGTTGTCTTTAATGACATATTCTGAAAAAGAAAGAAGACTTCGATGCATAAAAAATGGTTTAGTAAATGGCGTATTTGCTTGAGCATGCGTCCCATAAATAGAAAATAGATAAAAACTTTTGTTATGGATAAGTTCCACAAGCATACTTGGGATAAGGAGCTAGGGAGAAAGAAAAAGTACTATATTAAAGTGTTTAATCCCACTTATAATCATCAACCAAAAGCATACATAGAGGCCAATATCTCTTGGAGAGCTAAAATTCTTATTGCTCAATTAAGGACTAATTCTCATCAACTCCGTTGTGAAATAGGGTGCTAGAAAAGGCTAAAGGAAGTATGGGAGGTAAGAGTATGCATTTTTTGTTCTTCCGGAAAAGTGGAAACAAAAAAACATTTTATTTTAGAATGTGAGACCTTCAAAGACAATAAGGAAAGTTATGCAGATATGCTCGTAGCTATCTCTTGTGATAATCTATTTAACGATGGGTTTGTCAAGAAGATGGGAGCATTTATTATGAAGCTTCATAGAAAAAGGGACAAATACATCAAGCAAATGAAGAAGCAATATGTCCCATAGGCTATGTTTAGCCTCGTGGACATCAAAATAATTTATTTATTTTTTCTATATCCTTAACTTTATGAGATGTTTTTTTCCCTTATGATTTTTTCTTTCTTTCTGTAGTATTAAACCATGATTTTATTTAAACTATTATAATCATAGTTCACTTCCTTAAATAGTTGAAAAGTATTCATTTAATTGTATATATATAATATAGATTTAAAACTCTTAGACTTTAAATGAGAGTTTTTAATTAATATGCTTATACTTCTAATTAATAACTTATTTTCTTCTTATGTAATATGTCAACTAAATTCCTTCTATTAATACAACAACCAAAATATTTAATCCAAAGCTTGGAGTGACTAGGGAAATGTTTATATCAATTGATTTATTCTTTTTGGACTTGATAATTGAACCATGAACCTTGGAAACCCTCAATGCAACCTCAAATGGCAGCATTCATTTTGGATTTCTTTGGTGGGATCAACGAGGGGACAAGCTCAATTAATGGCAACAAATCAATTTGGAGGAGTCACGATTGTGGCGAGGGGAGGCATGGCATCTGTTTGTGGCGATATTTGACACAACGAGAACAAGGGCGAATATGGAAGGAGGACAGACTGCCAATTTGAAATATTATTGTGGTAGTGGAGTGGTAGGAGAGGACGAATAGGGAGAAGAAAGAAGAAAGAAATTATTTTAACGTCCACGAGGCTAAACATAGCTTATGGGATAGATTTCTTCTTCATATTCTTAATGTATTCGACCCTTTTTCTGTGAAGCTTCACAATAAATGCTCCCAGCTTCTTAACAAACCCCTCATTAAATAGATTATCCCAAGAGCTAGCTGCGAGCATATCTACATAACTTTCCATGTTGTCTTTGAAAGCCTTACATTCTAAAATGAAATTTTTTTCTGTTTCCACTTTTCAGGAAGAACAAAAAATGCATACCCTTTCCTCCCACACTTCCTTTGGCCTTTTCCAGTGCCCTGTTTCACAATAGAGTTGATGAGAATTTGTCCTTAATTGAGCAATAAAAATTTTGGCTCTCCAAGAGATATTGGCCTCTATGTATGCTTTTGGTTGATGATTATGAGTGGGATTAAACACTTCAATATAGTAATTTTTCTTTCTTCCTAGCTCCTTATCCCAAGTATGTTTGTGGAACTTTTCCATAACAAAATCTTTTATCTCTTTATTGTTTATGGGACACGCGTTCAAGCAAATACCCCATTTACTAAACCATTTGTTATTTTGTTGCATCCAAGTTTTTTTGCTCTTGCACAATCTATCATTAAAGACAACTTTAGGCCATCTACCCTCTTCCATTTGCTCAATTTTTTTTAAATACCTTATGACTCGCACCATAGCAATTGCTTCAATAGGAGCAGCCCCTATTTCACTTAACAAGATATCATAAGGAACTGCACTTTTAATCTTAAATTTGTTTGTAATCAAATGCTTCTGAATTTTCTCAATTTGTCTCCACTACATGTTGGAGGTACTGCTAGCCCACAGTTCACAACCATAGAGAATTACAGGAATCACTAAAAGCCCAAAAAGAGTTTGAGTGGTCTTCCAGTCCCATAATTCTGCCTCTCTACACCTATTTTGAAAAGCATAAAATGCTTTCCAACCCCCCAAAGTTCTTTTCTTTCTACAACCGTTCCACCTTAGATTTTTGTTGATGTCAATTCCGAGGTATTTGTAATCCGAAACTTCTTCCAGAATGTTGCCTTCAAAGTAGAACTTATGCTGGTCATGTTTTCTTTTCTTAGAGAAACCCACTACTTTCGTTTTGCTGATATTGACTTGCATCCCCACACTTCTACAAAAATTCTCAAGAGATAGTAAGTGCTCTTGCAAACCAAGAGCCAATTTAGCAATCAAAATAAGGTCATCTGCATAAAAGAAGCCTTATAACAAACTTGCACAAATAGATACCATCACCCCCTTGCGAATTTAACCACTCCTCAAGCTTGTCGATATATAAACCAAAAAGGGTAGGAGACAGTGGGCAACCTTGCTTGACCCCAATATCGCTTCTAAAACTTTCAGAAATGGCTGCTAAATTTTGACTTTCACCTCTTCATAAAGCCTATGCACAACTGCTTTCAAATGTTTAGGAACTCCAAGTTCCTCCATTCTCTGCCAAATTTTATCCCTTAGGAACCGAGTCAAACGCTTTTCTGAAATCAACAAAGCAACAAAAGACTTCTTCCTTTTTCTCCAAAACTTTTTCAATGATGTGCCTTAAAGTTATGCAATGATCAATTATGAAATGCTAAGGTATAAAACCTGCTTGCCCTTTAGCATGCTTATCTCTTTCTTCTACCCACTTGCTAAATTTTTTTCTAGCATGCTTCCAAATAGCTTTGCAAACAAAGGATTTATCAAGATGGTCCTATAATTGGAGGGATTATTGACGTCACCGCTCTTGAAAAGAGGTATTGTCAGTCTAGTTGTCCAATCTGTGGGGAGCCCTTGTTGTATGATGTTGTTGAAGATTTTTGTAATGTGAGGTGCAAGAATCTTTGAGCCCCACTTTAGATATTATGCTTGGAGTTCAGCTAAGTCTTTTGCTTTTCCAACACCCAACTTCTTGATACCCATCTCTACCTCTTGTACCATGAAGAGTTCAGTATTAGTGTTGACCAAGGGGGGATGGTCAACCTTGGGAACCTGCTCATAGAGTTGTCTTGCATAGTCAAACCATTTAGAATCTGTAATATTATTTCCAATTTGTATATTTTTCGGTTGGAGCTCCTTCCAAAATAATTTGGGATAATTTTTCCTAAGGAAGATTAGTTCTTCTCTCCTTGAAACCATGAAATCGGCCTTTTTCTTACTGAATAACTTCTTGTAAATTTGAGCTTTATGTTATCCTTGTTTGACTTTTTCCACATTCTCCTTGCCTTTTTGCATTCATTGTCAAACCAAGCATTAACTGGAAATAAATTTGTTCCGGACTTCTTAATTTTTTTTCTTTTTCACTTTGCAAGTGCACATTGAATTAAATGTGTTAATTCATAACTATGAAGGTTGTGAATTGTAATTTTCTCCTTCTCAAAGAGCCTCTCTAACATCATTTTGAAGGTATTGCAATTTTTTGAGGTCAAAAGAATTCTGCCCTGTGGGAGATTTTGTTGGACATGCTGAATTTTTTACTCTAATTGTTTCTTTCCAATCCAAGAGAAACATAAATAAATTGGCTTGTGATCCGATTTCAAATCCCACAACTGATCTCAAACCAAAACTTCTTCCATTTTCTCACACAAACCATGTGAGAAAATTACATAATCTACCACACTTGCTCCATTGTAAGTATTGCAAGCGAAATTACCGGAATTTGCCCATCTAGTCAAGCCATTACAAATGACTAAATCAAAGGTCCCACATAGAGTAAGCAATTGTTTGCCAAAGAGATTGCAGCCCTTGTCCTCTGAAATTCTTTCCCACTGATGATTACTTTCTTCTGTAAGCCAAATAAGGTCACAATCATCTTTACAACAAAGAATGCTAGCTTGCTCACTTGTAGTCCTAGCATTGAAATCACCCACTATAAGGACTTCACCTAGTTGAGAATATGTTGCAATATCCACTTTTAAAGCTGCAAATGGATCTTTGTGGTCAAGCCCTCTACCTTTGTAGATTTTTGAAACCTGTGGCACAAAATAGCATGCTGTAATTCTGATGTGGTTTCCATTTTTTGATATTTTAAACCAAATGAATTGCTTATTTGAGTCTTCTTTTTCTAACTGAATGAGATGACCTTCTTTCTCCCTTACTAAAACCATGATACCCCCGTGACCTTTGCCATTCCTTGCTACCTTGTTCCACACTTCCATCTTCTAGTATCCTTCAAACAAAGGTGTCTTGCACCCTTCATGCTCATGTGTTTCTATGAGGCAAATTATATCTCTATTTTCCGCAATAGGCCCTAATCCAGATCCTCGTCTCCATGGGTAACCTCCGCAGTTCCAACAAACTAATCTTAAGGAAACCTGGGTATGACTTGATTGCTATTTATTTTGACATGCAAGATTCACATTTGAGTCTTTGTCCCTGTTTTCCCATACCGACCTTGCTTTCTAATTTCCTATTAAAGAGTTTGTTGCCTCTTCTTTATTACCATCTTGCTGCTTTGTTCTGGAAAGAGATCCAAATTGCGCTATTACAACTTTGCCTTTATAAATCCACGCTCTCCTTCCTTCATCTCTTACTACCCTAACCTTTAAAATTTCCTCCCTTCTTTCCTCCTATTGTTTGACAGTTAAATCTTCTTCTAGGAAAAAAGGGAATCCCTCAAGAGATGTGTTTTGCTTAGAATAATATATTTATCACACAAGCTAGGCATAATGACTTTTATGGGCCTGGTTCTCTCCCCATTAAACTTAACTACCCTCCATGCTTGGCATATTTTCCCTTGCCATAGAAACTTGTCTTTTAAGAAGTCTCTTGCAAGGTCAAGAGTACATTCATTTTTCCCATAGTCTTTCGCCCCTTTAATAATTATGTTTGCTGTCCTATTTTGCCGTTCCCTACCTTCACTATTTTGCATGTTGTCAATATGAATATTTGTTTTTCCTTCCTTATTAACAGAATTGCTAATGACTTGAGCCCAAGTTTTGGAAACTTTGGTGGAATCTTCTTTCGTTTCTTCTCTTGTGTTTTCTTCATGGTTGTTTATTTGGGCAATCATTTTCCCTTTATTTTGGGATGATTTCACATTCACCACCTCTGTACTTTCCACTACATATTTATTTATGTTTTGCACATCCGCCTTCATGCATTGTCATTCTATCTTCCCTATCAAGAGAGCTTCCTATAGCAATGCCACTTGTTGTTTTAAAATTTTATTACTTTCTGCTAACGCTTTGTTCTCAATCATTATTATATGAATTTTATGATCTCTTTCCTGCCCTTTAGCTTCTAAAACCTCCAACCTTTGTTTTGCATTTAACAATTCTTTTACATAAAGATCAGACGACTAGGTGAGAGGTGTGGATGTGGGACTATATAAGGCATAACCATCAATGAGTTTTCCTTTGGACTTCTTATTGCCACGTGCTTATGGAAGAGACTTGTTTGAGTGCTTTTTGCGAAGGACTCAATTACTTTTCTTTTTAGACTGTATCTTCATTGTTTGCTCCCATTTTAGACGGGCTATTCTTCATTTTAAAATGCCCCGATATTGTTTCGCATTGACCCAAACCCACTTCCCAACTTTGGTGGATGAGGCAATTTTCACTTGTCCTAAAACATTTGTCTCCACATGTTCTGAAATTTCTGGTTCCTTTGTCATATTTGAATGCATTTGTTGCTGCGTGCTCGTTGCTCAATACTTTCGCTGCACAAAAACTCCCTGCTTTCACACTGATCACTGTTCACTGCTCGCTGCTCTCACTACTGCGCACACTGCTCTACTTATATTACTGACCACACTGCTCACCACACTGCTCTACTCATAAATACCATGCCAGAGGTGACGCCAGTGTGAGTGCAACCATTTTTCAGGGGTGAATGGCTTACTTTCTGGTGGCCAACAGTTATTCCCTAGTCGTTTTTATACTGTGTCAACTCTGGTTTAGTGGCTCTTTTCATGCAACTATCTGCATGCATATATTTGATAAAACTATATGCTTCCAATTGCGATTTGATATAACTCTCTAAATCCAGCAATCAACACCGCAGACCTGCTCATTTTTGGGGACGTCACAGACGTTTCAGATTGCTTCGTTTGAATTCAGAGATCATGGATCGATGCCTATGTACAGTGAAAACCAATTAGAATCAATATGCATGCATGACCATGCCTTGGGAAAAAAAACAACAGGAAGAAGCCAATACACATCCACAAAAATATGAAGCTTCTACAACATTGTTGTCCTAATTCTTTTTGTTTTCTAGACGCTTCCCAAAGTCCTAGGTGAGAGAAGATATCGGTAAACGAGTTAATAGTAAGAGATGATGACTTGGCATTGAGTTGCAGCAGTAGAAGTGGCAGCTCGAGGTTTTTGTGGCCACGGGAGTGGGGCTCAACATTGACTACCCAACAACGTGATGTGTGGCGGGATGGACTTGGTAGTGGTGACTACATATGACTGTGTTTTTTTCAGACGGCTTCGACGGTCAGAGGCAGTGACACCCAATTTTTTTTAATATATTTTGTTATTTTTTCTAAAAACGATATTTCTATTTCTTTATATATGGAGAGGGGAGTTGTCTATAATGCGACTTTTTGGAGATTCTGGTGACGGAATCCGGCGGAAGAAATGAGGTTAAATTTTGATTTTTAGCAGTTAAAATGGTTTTTTAACTGCATATTTGGATTCAAGCGGCCTGGAAAACCCCTGGGAGCCATTGATTGTGCAGAAACTAGCTATCAAACTTGGGATTCCAATGAATTGCTGCCGGATTTTGACCGGAAAAATCCGCCGGAAAGCCTTTTCAAAAAGTCCACGTTATAGACTACTACTATGGAGAGGTTCTTTTTTCTGTCTAATATTTTTTAAATACATAAGTCTGGTGTTTTTTTTCTATATAATCTCTTATATATATAATATATATATATATATAATATATATATATATATATAATATATAATATATATATATATATATGAAAAAACTCCAAACTCTTATTTAGTTTATGGCCAAGGTCCTAAATGACGAAATTAGCAAGATGAAAAAACTCCAAACTCTCGTAACAAAATGCTTTAACGTCAACAAGGTTGACGAATTTTGACGACAAAAGGCCTAGATTGGAGAACGTGGCTCTGATACCAATATAACGAACAAAGTTCGTATATGTAGCAGAGAGATTCAAAATATCTAAAATATAAAAGTATCAATCATAGGATAAGATGTATGTGTGTGTGTGTGTGTATTTGAATACAAAAGAGATATAAGATGATGATTACAACTGAGGGTCCCATTTATATACTTCGGTAGGTACCCATTCATGAATGGTCATATCCTTAGAGACATGACTCTTTAATACTAATTATTTATTATTTATGATTGTTATTTATATATTATTCATAACAAATGTTTATCAAATACAAGGTACACTTACAAAATAAAATGCATGAACAAGTCATTTATTGTTTCGAAATGACATATAAAAAACCAAATAATAGTTCCATTAGTAAAAATCCACCATAGATCATATCTCCACAAGATACAAGTCACAATTCAGCTAGCCAAATTCTCTAAGAGGGATGAAATAGTCACAAGTGATGATGATGAAATCCCTTAACAACAAATCATGCCTAACTTTCCCACACGTGTGAGTTGTAGCCTCTAAAATATCAATGTCATCCATCATAAATGCTCCAAATGCCATGTCCAAGGGTGATGAGGTGTCAAAGAATGTGTAGATATTTGGATCATCCAAAATTTTGAGGTTTGGCCCTCAAATCCACCTCAATATCATGTGTGGTTCGAAGATCCAACTAGGGTGCCATCAAGAGGTCTCCATGGGTCTCCAACTACAAAATAAGGCCTCCTCTCTAGCGTTAAGGCTTCCTATGATGCAACAAGCCCTCCCTAGTCTCTAAATTGGAGACCATCCTAATTTGGGCTTTGAAGCAACTCCTCCCCATTAGGCTGTGTCAATTCCCTCCTAGGGGCATATTAGGTCTAGTGGTGTCATCCTAAAGAATCCTTTAAACCAAGTCAACATTAACCAATTTCTTGGGTCTTGGAGGTACTATGGGATGTGTCATCTACTAGAATTTCTAGGAGGCTTTAGTCTCTCAATGTTGCACTTTTTCAGGTTAATGTACTTCTCCAGAAGGCTTGGGTACCTGTGGAGTGGGTGCCCAAAGCCTGGGTTACTAAACCACCTAACAAGAACAACATGGACTCTAGTGAAAGCAAACATTCATAAGAGACTAAGACCAATAATGCATATACATGAACCAAACCTTAATGTTAAGTGAGATTTAATACTTCAAACAAAGATCCCCTTCCAAAATCAATACCAAGATATTGCAAAAGTGTTTTCTCCCTAGCTAGGGCTGACCAATGGTAAACCATATTAGTTGCTTCCAACCCTTAAAGGGAAGTAACAGTTCCTTGGTCCACCCTTCAATTGATTGATGTTAGTGGAATGATAATATGGTAATGGAGGGGAGAAGACTTCATGGTCCACATCTTGAGTGCATATATGTGAGGAGGTAAGCATTCATGGATGCATGAGTTACCAACTCTATTTATTTTCTAGCACATACAAGACTAGTACAATTTTTAAAACTGATAGTTACTTCCAATGATGCAATTTGACTTTATAACATTCCAATCAATCATAAGCAGTTGTACTTGAAATTTTTCAACCATTGACTTCAATAGAGCAATAGAGATCACATAAAACAATAAATCAAGAGACACCAAAATTTCTTGGGACAAAACCCCACAAGGGGGAAGCCAGGTAATATTTCTTTATGAGAGATTTCAGTTCATCAAAATGTACATCAGAATATTCCAACCAAAATTCCAATCTCTGACCTCAATAAATTCCAAGTCAAAATAGTCAAACTAGAGAGAAAATTCAACGCATTGGTCAAAGTCCAAATCTAAAATAGAGGGTCAAATTTCAGGCTGAGAAAGTTGGTCAAAGGGCCAAAATTGACTCTAAATTTCTGACAAAGCTCTGAGTTTGACTGATCTATTTTTGTATGATTAGTTTTGTTGTGCTAATAACAATTACATATTTATAAACATGTGTTTGCTTCTTGCTTTTTATGTTGAGGTTTCCTTAGTTGTTGGTGCTTACAAACAGGTAAATTTCCTTAAGTTAAACAAGACATTCATGAGAAAAATAGCTTCAAAAATGAACAATGAACAACAAACATGTATAGTGCAGCAAACCATCAAAGAGACACATTAACATAGTGTTTTGATGAAGGAGTTCACCCCTCTTAGGCTACATCTTCTTGGTCCAGCTTCCATGGCTTGGGCCTTTGTATTAGTTCAATGTGGCAAAAATGTTGTTTACAAAGATCTATGGCTCTTGATGCCTGCACCAATGTGTTCATAAGGTCCAAATTAGACAAGAACACTTCTTTCTGATCTCAATTTGGTCGAAAATTAAGTAAATTATGCTTCATTCAATGTTTCCTAGGAAACCTCTGCTAAATCTAAAGAGACTCCAGTTAAGTCCGCCAAAACTGGTAGTTTCTGCCTAATTTGGCATGGAGCCAACTTATTCAATGGCTTAATTAACACTAATATTGATTATAGCACTAATCCTGCTTAATGGTAACGCTAACCCTTGGTCACGCTCTTGTGGTCGCATGGGGAGGGGGCTGGCCCGCAGGGCTAGCTCCCCTCCTTTCCCCTCCGTCGGCTTTGCATACACTTTAAATAACATAAAGTGTGCATTTTTTTCAAGTTCCGCATTGGTGGTTCAATGGTAAAGGCTTGGTAATTGGCCGGGGGAGGTCATGGGTTCCATTCCTCCTCCTTCTGTCCCTCATATAATGTTTCCATCGGACTTTGGATTATACCTTATAAAATGAGCCACTTATAAATATTTGATGACTCGAGGACCTTTGAACCTTTGATTATATGCGCAATTAGGATTTTGGATAAATGCAAAATTTATATTATATATATATAAAATATTATATATATATATATTATATATATATAATATAAGTATATATAATATATATATATATACATGAGTTAATAAAAATATATAATATAAATAACAAATATATATAAATTAATAATATTTAAACATAAATAATTTCAAATTTCACCTTAAGGCCATTAAAGCAATTTCACCTTCACAAAACCACACTGGTGAATTCGGAGGTGACACTTGTCACAGCCCCATTGGGCAAAAACTAAAGAAGATTCCCCTTACTGACTGGACTGCCATGTCATCATTCTGTCATTTTTTGCAATTTTGTTAACTATTTAGGAAAACGAACAGCAGGCCTTTTCTCCTTCATCCGGACTCTGTTTCTAGTGAAACAAATTGCGTTGTGATCATCTTGATGAGACAGAGACAACCATATATATTTGTATCCAATATGAGAACTTTGAATTTTGAGCTAAATATTGAGCATCTGATCATTCCTCCCCACTAGAAGCCTTTTGGACCCCAAAAGATACTATTATCTGACAAGTAGATGAGGGTACAACCCCCTCATCTTTCCAAGCCTGATCCAATTGGCTTTTGACGAAATTATTTCCTTGAGCTCCTTTCTAAGGAAATCAACATTCACTTGCCTTGAGGAGCATGTTCTACACATGTACTTGTCTTTGCCCTTTTCAAGCTAATCTTGCACTATTTGTTGCACCATTTTTAGTCGTTCATAGGAACACATGGTTTTGTTCATGTTTCCATCAAAAGCAACATCCTTCTTACCAAGATGACATAAAAAAATATAATGCAAATGGATGACAAATTTCACTACTTGATTTTCTTGACTCAAGCCCGATTGTACATCTTGAAAGTATGAAATTTTCTAAACATAACTTTCATGTAAAACATAATGACGCTTGAATACAATATTTATATAACCAATAGGCCTAAAAGGCATAACAATGAACTTGTTGTTTATACCTCTTTTGTACCTTTGAACCAAGTGAAAGTTTTGACAAGTATCCATCCATTGTAAGTGCATCGATCGCTGCAGCTTAATATTTACACCATGGAAATCTTATGAATGAAATAAGATGGTGAAGTTGCTTGCATAAACCTAAAACTCAAATGAACCTTTCAAGTTTGAAAGAGCATAAAAAAGAATTGAACTGATCTTTTGGTTTGAGAAACACATGCTTTTTGTTGTTTTCCTCCCCACTAGAGGACTTTCCACACGCATGACAATGCATGCCAAGGAGCTTCGAAAGAAGAAATGTCAACAACATCTCTCCTCCAACATTGGGCTGCTCCCAATAAACCTCTTATCAAAATGACGATCTTGGGCGTTGACCAATCAACAATGGCATCCAACTTGGAGAGGCTTGCCTTCAACTTACCTCCTCCAATATCATGGCCCAAATGCATCAAAGAAGTGAAACACAACTTGTACATTGATATCTTCAAAACATCAAACAATTTTCCTTCATAGATGACATGTGTGTAAGAAAAATTTCTCAACATGTTTATGTCACCCAAGTGGAAAATTTCTTCAAGAAATGACTATCTTTTGCCATAATTCAAATACATGTATGTAATGGAACTGCTACAAATAACATACAACATTAAAATCCATACAAGCCATTCTAATTTTTTGTTATGTATATTTTTGCACTGACCTCTTTTTACAACTTTGCTTTGGCGAAAACTACTAATTTTGTCCTCTTTCTTGAAATACTTACCATTCCTCTTAGGCACCATAACCATCAGTGCACAATATGGTGTAAGGGATGATTGAATGATTCCATTGTTCAACAAAATTTTGCATTGCATTGGTGTCTCTACACTTTGCAATTTTGTCAACCTTTGCATGCTAACATCACAAAGAGAAACCTCTTGCTGAAAAGATATTTCATGTGAAGTTTCTTTCTCCTTAAAGGACGATTCTTTCACAACCTGCAATAAGTCATCACTCTGATGAACTAAACCAACCAAATCAGAATTGAAACTTGCCTGCAACAACATTTTCATGAACAATATCATCATTTGGCTTGAACATGAGAAGTACTAAACTTTTACTTGAATTCACTAGTCTTTTTTCCTCCCCTACATTAACCAAAGAAATGTTCAGCTTTTTGTGTTGGGATCTCACTATGTACTCCACACCATCCTTGAACAAGTGATACTTGTTTTCATGGCAGTAAAAGACTACTTTCCGGTCAGGCAAATATGGACTACCCAACACCACACCTAAAATATCAAGCAGTACCACATCTAACTCTACTTCGTCAACAAAATTTGCAATGATTGCAAACTTAAACAAACATTTTCTTGTAACCTATAAACTTGTGTTTCTTGTTATCCATCCCAAAGGGTATGGTTTATGGTGAGGTACAATTTCAAGATTCAATATGTTGACTAAGTCTTCAGAGATTAGATTCGTTTGTGACCCACTATAAAAGAGTGTGTCAATCTTGGTGTGTTTAGATACGACCCTAACATGAAATAACTTAATTCGTCTCTTTTCATCTGGAGGAGTAGTAGCGTTACAATTTTGTGAACTAGTGCTTGCAATATATTGTTTTCCTTTGATTCCCATTATAGTGATTTTGTTTTCATCACCTGATTCAGAACCTAAATCTTCTTGAGTGATAACAGTGGTTTTCTCTTTTCCTTTATTGTTGAACTTATTTGGTCTCATTTCTAGATGCATTTTCTAGCAATTATCCTCATTATGTCCCTCTTTTGAGCGATGTTTACATATAACTTTCTCCCCTTCTTTCTTCACACTTGCATTCTTCATTCCCTTCCATTTTCCTCCTTTCTCTTTCTCCTTACCCTTAGGTGGACTTTTATTACTACTCTCTTCATAAGTGTTCTTTCCTCTAGATTCAAGATGTGTGGCTTTCACACATACTTCATCCAAATTAGTTGGATTGAACATAAGAATAGTGTGTTTAAGATAGGAATGTAAACCACAAATATATTTAAGCAATGTATCTTAGAAATTCAAATTCGCTCCTAATAACAAAGCCCTTTTCCTAAACTCATGTGTATAATTTTGGACTATTTGGCCTTTAAGCTGCCTAAAATTTTGCCAACTCATAATGACTTTTTACATATAGGCTAAAGGATAAAGTTGTCTTTTAATTGCAGAAACAAATTCAACCCAAGTAGTGGATATCTTACCATGGATTTTCATTTCCACTTGAGTCTTTGCTTCCCACCAAACTAGCGCAGCTCCTTCTAGCCTCAGTGAAGCCAACTGGATATTTATGTTGTCTTCTTGAAGGTTTTGAATTCTGCAGTATACCTCCAATTCTCGAATCTAATTGTCTAACTTTTCTGCATTCACTTCTCCATTGTACATGGGAAGTTCAAATTTTATGTCCAATTTCAATAATGGAGTTTTTTCTTTTGGGGTTTTCGAATTAGTATGGGCAATTTCAGTGGTGGTAGTGGAAGATGATGCTATGTGAGATGGTAAATATGATGAGGAAGATGATGAGGATGGTGGAGAGGAGGTGGATTTCCACCATTCCCTTTGGAATCCTTCTTATCATCTTTTTTGTCCTCTGAGCTTCCTTATCCATGTGGAGATTTAGAACTCTCTCCAACCATTCTAGTGTTCCTCTCTTCATAGAGGAATTTAACCATCTCAATAAAAGTATAGAAAGATTTCTTGAATTCTTCCTCTTCTGAAGAGGGACCTTCAGGCTCTCTTTCTCCAGACATAATGGCTATGGATTCAAGCTTAGAAATTTGTACTGATTGTACCTCTTAAATCTCAGTTGAAGGAAAAAATTGAGGAGTTTTAAATGCAGTTGGAATTGGAACTTTGGGTGTTGGAGATTGTGGACTTGTGGCTCTCCTTCTTCTGGGCATTACCTCTGGAGTTGAAACCAATAGCTTCTCTTCTCCTCTCTACAACTTTAACCTTGTAAGCATCACAATTTTGCAACCATTAAAACCTAATTGCACAAACTCAAGCAAGCAAGAAATTCAACCTTGTGCTCTTATACCAACTTGATCTGTTTTTGTATGATTAGTTTTGTTGTGCTAATAACAATTATAGATTTATAAACATATTCTTGCTTCTTTCTTTTTGTGTTGATTTTTCCTTATTTTTTGGTGCTTACAAACAGGTAAATTTTTTTAAGTTAAACAAGACATTCATGATAAAAATAGCTTCAAAAATGAATAATGAACAACAAACATGTATAGTGCATCAAACCATCAAAGAGACACATTAAAACAATGTTTTGATGAAGGAGCTCACCCCTCCTAGGCAACATCTCCTTGGTCCAACTTCCATGGCTTGGGCCTCTTTATTAGCTAATTGTAGAAAAAATGTTGTTTACAAAGCTCTATGGCTCTTAATACTTGAACCAATGTGTTTAGAAGGTCCAAATTAGCCAAGAACACTTATTTCTGATCTTAATTTGGGCAAAAATTTAGTAAGTTATGCTTCATTCAAATTTTCCCAGGAAACCTCCACTAAATCTGGAGAGACTTCAGTTAAGTCTACCAAAACTGGTAGTTTCCGCCTAATTTGGCACGCCAACAAATCTGCTACCAACTTAATCAACAGTTTAATTAATACTAATCTTGATTATGGAGCTAATCCTACTTAATGGTAGCGTTGGCCCTTGGTCACTCTCTTGTGGTCGCATGGGCAAGGGGTTGGCCCGCAGGGCTGGCTCCCCTCATTTCCCCTCTGTCGGCTCCGCATGCACTTTAAATAAAATAACATGTACATTGTTTTCAAGTTCCACATTGGTGATTCAATGGCAAAGGCTTGGTAGTTGGGCGGGGAGCGTGTGGGTTCCATTCCCCCTCCCTTTGTCCCTCATATAATTTTGCCATCGGACTTTGGATTATACCTTATAAAATGCACCACTTATAAATATTTGATAACTTCATGACCTTTGAACTTTTGATTATATGCGGAATTAGGATTTTGGATTAAATTTAAATTTTATATCTATATCTAGATATATATATTATATATATATAATATATATTATATAAATATAAATAAATTACACATAAATATATATAAATCATATATATATAATCTCAAATTTCACCTTAAGACCATTTAAGCAATTTCACCTTCACATAACCACACTGGCGAATCTGAAGGTGAAACTTGTCACAACCCCATTGGCCAAAAAATGAAAAAGATTCCCCTTGTTGACTGGACTACCATGTCATCATTCTGTCCTATTTTGCAATTTTTTTATATGTTTAGGAAAACGAACAACAGGTCTTTTCTCCTTCATCCGGACTCCATTTTTAGTGAAACAAATTGCGTTGTGATCGTATTAACGAGACAGACGCAACCATATAATTTTTGAGCCAATTTGAGAACTTTGAATTTTGAGCTAAATACTAAGCAATTGATCATTGACATGCGGTCAAACCTTTGGTCAACAACCTAGAACAAAGTCAAAATTTCAATCAAACACGATCAACGAATCACAGATAAACTTGGCCTCAAATCTAGTCAAAAGCTTGGACAAATAGCAACAAGAATTCCCAAGTCAATGTTGGTAGAAGGCAAAAACAAGAGAGGTCAAACTTCGTTGGAAACTTCATATGTTTTCTCCTTTGCACATGTCAACGTAACTACTTGTTTAAGATCAAATGGATGAGTTGTGATGATGCCAACTGGTGTTAACAAATGCCCAATATATATGTATGCTAGGAGTTGGTTTTTGACTACAGGGTCAAAACCCTTCATGTGGTGGGTCCGACTTGTGCAAATGAGACTGACTTGGTCAACATCAAAATTCATAATTTCTCCTTCGTCATTAGGGGAATTTTGAGGTCTAAAATGGGCCTCTTAAGAAAAATGTGAAACCAAAATAAACTTTATAAGAACCAATATGATTCAAGATGATGATGTCAATCATGGGGGATGATTCACCATTTTTGGAGTAAAAAAGTAAAAATATTAAAAATTAAAATAATAAAACTATTTTTTCAACTCATATTTTCAACTTATCTCCCTAAGAATTTACTCAAATTTCAAGCATGAGTACTCGTTGGATGCAAAATTTAATTCCTCATCCAATGAGTACCCATGTTGCATACTTTCAATGGACCGTGCTATAGGGAAAATGAGAAATACATTAAAAAAACGTTATTGCAATCACGTTTTTTAAGTATTTCTCATTTTTCATGTAGCATGTATTGGTGGCTAGATTTGCATACTTCTACTCACCCTTTTACCTTGATATTTTTATCCATTTCACACCAATAGTGGTTAATCAATATCTTAAAATGCACAGGGATACCTCTTGTCATGTCTTTATGGATTATTGGTCAATGAAGCATAGTCATAGGGGATTATTACCTAAGTGGCTTGCTAATTCAGTTATTTCTGCAAATTATAAGGGAGAATAACCAGGACCATGATTCACTGGATGATACCGTCAAAGTTGGCAGTGCTATCCTTGGATATTGGCTGCAACAATGAATCAATCCTTTGATTGACACAATGCTATCTTTTACATTTTGTTTCGTTCTGAAAACCACCACGTAATTAAGGGTAGACAATGTCAAAATTGTAGGAGATGTATTATTGACAAATTATATAAATTAGAGTTGCAGACTGTGAAAGCCATTGTTGTTAAGATTCGTTAAGGTTATAGGAGAAATACTCTAACTTTGAGTTTGTAACATCATACTTGTAATATTTCTTTAATTAAAGATAGTTTGACCTTCTGAGCATATCGTGATTCGTTGATCTCGCCACAACCCTGATCAGGGAGTTGGGCCCACTCTCCTAACCAGGTGTTGGTGGATTACATTTGTTTTATGTTTATTTCTGAGGGTTTATTATTGTTTTGAATGTATATCAGTGTGTTGTTGTGAGTCCTAATTGTTGTTACTCTTATTATTGTTACAATTATTACTTGTTGTTACAATATTGCTTGATGTTACACATTGATTAATTTATAGTTAATGTTCAATGTTGGGTAGGGAAACTGTGGCCTACACATACAGTGCACAACAGCCTTGAAACAACTGGTAGAACCCTGGGTTGACCATTAAATGTGGATTGGGTGAATTGCATGATTCATACTTCGACACCAATAGCAGGGTCCATTGAAAGTATGCAATATGGGTACTCGTTGGATGAGGAATCAAATTTTTCATCCAACGAGTGTTGTCACTCGAAATTTGAGTAAACCCATAGAGGGATAAGCCTAAAATACGAATTGAAAAAAAACTGTCTTTTCTTTTTTCCTTCTAAAATTTGATGATGTAATCTAATCTTATTTTATTATTTCCATTATTATTTTATAATTTCCTTAGGAGGCCCATTTTAGACCTACAAACTCCCCTAATGTTTACTAATGAAAATACTGGTCGAAGCTACCAATTTTCAACACTCCCTCTTGTCTAGGGAGGTACTTTCATTATCTCTTTCAATATTAATCTCCTTGACCAATCCATTGATCTCTCAATAACCCAAGGGGGAGATCATATATACAAGTCTCATCATAAGGAAAGGTACATAGCATCAAAAACATCCCATAAGTCAAAACCCAATGGCATCAAATTCAGTGCCCAAGTGACCATGGGATCAATTAATGAGGAAAAACTCTCCAACCATATGTGATGGTTTCTTAGTCAAGCACAATGACCCAAGAGAGTACTCAAAAAATTAGTCTTCCCGACCATGTCCACATGGTCTCTCAGTCAAATACAATGACTCAAGGAAGAGAACTCAAAAACAGTGTCCCTGACCAAGCCCACTTCTCTCTCAGTCAGACACAATGACGTAAGTGACCACCTCGATCCCCAAAACCAAACTCCCCAACCTCATTTGTTTCTCATAAAATCTCAATAACCCAAGGGAGTAACCAGGATAGTCTTCCTGACCATAAACCTTCGTATCTCAGTTAAGCCCAAAGAAGATTGTCAATCTCATGATTTCATACAATCAATGCTCCCTCTCTCCAAGAGAGGGATTCTCAACAACTCCAAGGGGTTCTCTGAAATAAGAAAAATTCATTAGGAAAAATGTTTTTTGTCAAAACATCAACAACCTTCTCATCAGTAGGGATGTATTCGAGCCTCATAGCTCCTCTCTGGACAATATTTTGAACGTAATGATACTTCATCTGAATTTTCTTTGACCTATCATGAAAAATTGTGTTCTCAAAAATTTTTACACAGCTTTGATTGTCACAATATATAATGGTTGAATCCAGGACTTGATCAAATAAACCAGTAAATAGATTTCAAATACACACAGTGTCACAACAAGCTAAACAAGAAACTATATACTTAGCTTCATCCGTACTAAGAGTAATAGGATTTTGCTTCTTACTTGACCATGAAATCATAGCAGAGCGCAAGCTAAAATGGAAACCATAAGTGTTATTTATATCTTAAGTGCATCTAGCCCAATCAACACTAATAGAACCATGCAGTCTTCCATTCTCCATTAGAAATGTATCTCATACCATAATCAATGGTGCCACATAGATATCTTAATGTGTGTTTTGCCGCAACCCAATACACATGACTCAGCTCAACCAAGAATTGGCTCAATGTTTTCACAACGTATCCGATATTAGATCTGGTGTCAACCAGATAATTAAAAGAGCCAATCAATTTTCAATACATAGAGGGATCAACCAGATCAAAATCAAAATCTCACAACTTCTTCAAACTTTTCACCGTGGGAGTGTCATGGACTTGTAGTCCGAATTTTTTTAAGGATATTGATGATGTCTTTTCCTTTCCCAACAAAGATTTCACCAGCATTTTTCCACATTTCCAATCCAAAATAGTAATGCATAAGAGCAAGATCTTCATCTCAAATTCAAAAATCAGCTCCCTCTTACATAGAACAATGATATTCCCTACCCTTGTCAGAAATAAATCATCTACATACAATAGCAAAATCAAGGGCTCACCTTCAACAACTTTGAAGCAAAAATTTGGATCAACATCGCTCTTTCTGAAACAAAGACTCAACAAATAGCAATCAATATGAGAGTACCATGCACGAGGAGCATGCTTTAAACCCATACAAGGCTTTCTTCAATTAACAAACATGTGTCTCTCTATCGTGAATTTCAAAGTCTCAACGTCCGTAAACTTCTTGTTCAGTGAATCCATTCAAAGAAGTGATCTTAACATCCATTTGATGCAATTTCCATCATGTAATAGAAGTAAGAGCAATAATACATCTAATAGAAGAATACCCGGAAACATGAGAAAATGTGTCTTCATAATCTTCTCCCTCTTTCTAAGAGAATATACAAGCCAAAAATATTTCCTTGTACTTCTCACTAGTTCCATCAGCTGCATGCTTGATTTTGTAGATCCATTTGGAAGGCACAACAAATTTTCCTTCAAGTCTTGGCATGATTTCCCATACATCATTCTTCAATATGGACTAGTACTCTTCAATCATAACATCTTTCCAAACTTGATGTTCAATTTCCTCTTCATAGGTGGATGGCTCTGACTAAATGATCTTACTCATCAATGTTTCATAACATGAATGCTTCTTTGGCCTCTCACTTTCTCTGAAGGTGCCACGAGGTGTTACATGTCCTTCAACTTCTTTCAACATTATTTCAAGCCAAGCTAGTCTCTTTCTAGTCTCAAGTACGGTGACTCTTGGTCAATCAAAAAATTCATGTGGATCATCAGACTCTTCTTGAGGATCTTGTTCCATAGGTTCGTGTTCTTTAGATTTCAATTTCACATTCTTAGGAGCCATCTGCATCTCATTATCAACTTGGAAGTGTGATCTCTTGGAATTCCAGAAAGCAAAATCCTCATCAAAAATGACATCCCTGCAAGTTTCAATAGATCGTTTCCTTGTTACATAGACTCTGAAAGCCTTTGAATTTTCACAGTAGCCAAAAACGGTTTCCTTCTTCCCAAAAGGTTCCAACTTTGTTCTTTTCTCCTTGGGCACATGAACATAAGCAAGACAACCAAAAATTCTCAAATGTTCAACATTGCGTCCCTCACCTGTGAAGACTTCTTTAAGACTCTTATAATCCAAGATTCGATGTCTTTTAAGCTTCTCCCCGTAGAAACATAGGCAACTCTTGATCATGAAGCATGACTTTGGTAGCTTAATAATTTTGTTCTTCCTTTCAGAAATTCCATTTTGTTGAGGATAGTAGGGAACTATCAGCTCCCTCTTAATTCCAGCATCCCTGTAGAAAGCAATCAGCTCCTTGGATACATACTCTCCTCAATTGTCAGATATTAATGTTTTGATCCTTCTTCCTGTAGCATTTTCAACTTGTGCCTTGAATTCCCGACACTTTTCAAATACTTCATCCTTGGATTTCAAGAAATAAATCCATGTTTTACAAGAGTAATAATAAATGAAAGTGACATAGTACAAATGACCACCCAAGGATTTTTCAGACATAGGCACATAAACATTAGAATGCACAAGATCCAAGATTCCTTTGGATCTACTATCGCTGCTAGTACATCCTCCTTTGACATTTTTCCCAAGACCACATGCTTTGCAAACTCCATCATGTTCAATCTTGATTTCAGGTACACCTTTAACAAAATCCTTCATTTAATACAAAGCTTTATAATGAACATGAGTGTACCTTCGATGGCATTTTTCACAAAGATTAGAAGTGTTGTGTATCAAGGCTTGAATTGAGCAACCAAGGAGATGATATAGGCCTCCTATTTGAACACCAATGACCTTGGCAAATTCAAAGGAGGAGTCTTTATTCCATTGTAGAACTTGACCATCAATGAAGGAAATTATATATCCTTCATCTTCAAGAGACGAAATAGACAACAAGTTCTTCTTCAAACTAGGAATTCATAAAATATTGTTAATAGAGACATTACCTCCATATTCCAATTGGAAGAATTATGAACCAATTCCCTTGAATGTGTACTTTCCATTGTTTCCAAGATCCACCCTTTGAGCTATCTTCCTCTAAACCAATTTAGAAAGATTCTCATGATTTCCAATCATGTGCCTAAAGGCACCACTTTCCACCAACCAAATTTCATCAAGACCTGTAATAGAACCTGTGAAGGCATAATAAAATGAATATTCATCATCAAAATCTTTCTTCCTAGGCCTCCTTTTATGTGAGGGTTCATTAAGGTCAACTACAAAAGCATGGTGTTTCCCTTTCTTTTTTCGATCATCATTCCTTTGAGGACACCTATTTTGATAGTGACCATATACTTGGCAACAATAACATTGAACACTTGTCATGTCTCTTCTATATTGAGAGGAAGGAGGAGGTCTCTTTGTGGAGTAGGTCCTCTTCTTGGAGAAGGTCTTGGAGAAGATCTTAAAGTAGGTCTTCCACCTATATTTCTTTGAAATCTTCCAAAATTTCTTCTTCCCTTGTTATTCTGTGAGTGGGCTGCAAAATCTTGAGAATCTTCATTTGGACTTGGAATATTTTCTTTGGACATGAGCCTAAATTCTTCTTGAGTGCAGACAGCCCATAGATTATCAAAGTAAGGTGGATATTCTTTTCCAGTAATGCTTGATGCAAAAAATTCCCAAGAGTCAGACAAACCACTGATTGCTACAACTACTAATTCTTGATCAAGTACAGTTTCATCAATAGCTTTGAGTTGATCTCTCAATTGAGAGATCCTTACGAAGTATGATGTCAAAATATCATTCTTTGTCATATTAACATCACAAAGATGACTTCTTAGACTTATAGATTGATTGATATTGTTGATGGTATATAATCCAATAAGAGCATATCACATTTCCTTGGAGGATTTGAGATCACCAATATAAGAAATCAAATGATCTCTAATGGATTCCATAATGATGCTCATGACCAAGATGACATCCTCTTGAAACATGTCCTTTCCAACTTGATGTGTTGGTTCAATAACCTTTCCCAATACAATACCCAAGACCTTATGCCTTGCAAGGACAAGGTTAGTTCTAGACTTCCATGCCCTATAGTTTGTAGCTCCTTCAAGCTTGTTTTCTATCTTCATGATGAAGATGGCCAATCAAGAAAAAAGATGAGGATCTCAACACTCTTTAAGATGCTCTTCAAGGTGATATCAATGCTCTTTTGCCTTCACCAAAGCTCTGATACCATGTTGATTTTCTAGTGCATACAAGACTAGTACAATTTTTCAAATTGATAACTACTTCCAATGATACAATTTGACTTTAGAGCATTTCAATCATTTGAAGTTATACTTGAAATTTTTCAACTAATAGCTTCAATAGAGCAATAGAGATCACATAAAAAAAAATCAAGAGACACCAAAATTGCTTGGGACAAAACCCCACAAGGGGGGAACCCAGTAATATTTCCTTATGAGAGAGAGTTCAATTCAACAAAATATTCCAATCAAAATGCCAATCTTTGAACTCAATAAATGCCAAGTCAAATAGATTGAATGAGAGAAAATTCAAATCACTAGTCAAATTCCAAGTCTGCAACATCTGTTGAAAATTTGGTAGCTCGGGGATGAATTTCTAAAAATAGAAAGTCTAAAAATAGAATTTCTAAAAATAAAAATTCTAAAGATAGTAAATCACCTTGCATCAATTGGTAATCAAGTATTGCTGATGGAAAAGCCATTATGATCATCAATCAATCCTAATAGTTTAATTTCAACTCAATCATCGACATTATTATTATTATTATTAAAAAGAAATTCGAGTCACTTAATCATGCCTATCAGTAATGTTCTCTTACACTCTCTTACACTCAATAAAAGTTTGTCATAAAAGATTCCTTTTACACTCTCTTACGCTCTCATTAAAGCATGTCATAAAAGATTCCTCTTATGCAGTATTTAATGTATATGTTACTCTCTCTCTTAAAAGAATAAGCTACAAAGGCATGTGTACCTCCTTAATGGAATGAATTACATTTCCTAAATGGGCATGAGTTACACTCCTCTTGTAATTCGAGTTACTCCTCCTTTATGACATGGATTCGTTGCTCCTCCTATATATATGTTCCTCATTCTTTCTCTTCTCACTACTTTTGCATTGTGAAAGAATAATTCGAACTTGAGAAAGAGTTGGAGAGAGTTGAAGAAGATTGTGAGAGAGGGACTTGGAGAATAAGAGCAAAACTTGGTGAGCCAAGGTTGATTCAGTGCTTCAGTATTTCAGTGTTGATTCACTTGAAGGGAGAGTTGATTCAATGTGTGCATCTGCTACTGATACTAGTGATCTTCATGATACATCTTGTTCAGATTTGGGTGAACTTACTCATTCCCTTGATCTCTCATTATACTATGTATCTCTGTTGAACAATTGATTTCTAATGGAAGAAGAATTTGGTTGGGTTTTCCCCTTGTGTGTTTTTCTCTAGTCATTGGACCTAAATTCTCTGTGTCTTATTGTATTTTTAGTTGTTTTCTATTGTGCATTTGATTTATGTTCTATCTACAACTGTCTATCTAATATTGTAGCATAAAGAAGTTTTATAATAAGTGAATGTTATAGCATAAAACATTAGAATTTGGACATGGCAACAAAGCTTTGTTTAAGTAAAGCTCAATAAGGCAAGCGGTGTTCCAACCCATTTTCTGCTAAAATATCTCTTGTTGTCCACTCAATTTGGAACCCAATTTCTACTAAAATATCCCTTGTTGTCCACTCTATTTACAACTCATTCTCTATTGAAATATCAAGTGTTATTCACTCTACTTGCAACCCATTTTCTACTGACATATCACTTTTTATTCCTTCTACTTGTTGTTCATTTTCCGTTGAAATTTTACTACTGAAATTCACTATTGAAATCTTACTGCTGAAATTTACTGTTGAATTTTATTACTGAAATTTACTGTTGAATTTTACTTCTGAAATTTTATTGCTGAATTTTTTTTTCTAAAATTTTATTGCTACCGTTCTTTCAAGATTTCAAGAAACCCAAGATATGATATTAATTTTGCAGATAGTAATTAAGGTGTTGCATCTCTTTAATAGTTGTGGTTTTAGTACTTGTTCATGCATACAAAAGTAAAGAGTAGTTTTACTTCTGTTTATGCTTGTGCAAGAAGGCGTTCTCTTGAAAAAAGTATAATGCATAGAATGTTAAGAAAGAAAAACTGATAGAAATTGAATGTTGAAGATAGGGGAATTTTGAGTCTCTCACATTATATGAGAAAGGTCATAATCTTATGGGTTTTGGTAATTTTTATATTATAGTTTACTAACAATAGTGATTGTAGGTAAGAATCATGACTTTTGCAAAAGACTAAATGATAATGTTCTAAACTAACCTATTTTGCAGTGATTAAAAATGGATTATAACTAATATCATTGCAGGCAATGAATTCAATATGTATAATTATTAGTACATGCCTTCACTCTAGGATCAAGATTTGAGGATCTTTATAAAATCAATGGAATACCTATCCATGTATTTATTCATGATCAATAATCATCAAAATAAACAATGGCATCGAAAGTTCACTCATCTTCACTATAAAGCATTACCTCCTGTGAGAAAGATGGTTTCCAAAATGTCTAAGATTAGAGAGGATCATGATGAACTTTGTTGAGTGGTGTTCAAGAAGATGCATTTCTTCTGCCAATGACATATGATTGATGGGCAGTGGTAACTTATAGAGGTCAAATCAATAGGGAGCTAACAACTTCGTTCAATCTCCATTAAAAAATAAGTATTTTCAAGTCTTATGTTGTTTTTTTTGTTACTGCTCTTGCTTAAATTTATCTTTATAAATCATAGGTTATTCTTCCTCCACGGGTATTTGAATGATTTTTTCACTAACTTCTTGATGAGTATGCGATAAAAAAAGAAGATCATGAGGATCATCATTGTGCCTAATAGTTCATAAAGAGTAAACTCCAAGAGGAAGTTGGTGCAACGATAATGAAGGAGCCACTCTCACATCTAGAAAATAAAAATAGACTTGCCTCATCACCATGTATACTTTCATTATGTTTATTTACTTTTCTATTATTTCTCTTGCTCTTGTTCTAGGATCAACAAGTTCATTTGATGAATGTGAGAACCAATTCCTTTGTATCTAAATTGAAGATGTCAATCCATCCCATGACTCGAGTGGACATGAAGTGGACAAAAACTCAAGACTTTTGCAAGAAAGTTAGAATCAGGAAAGATACCACAATACCGTATAACCCATAACAAAATGGTGTGGCTGAGAAAAAAAAGTAGAATTATCATGGAAGCATTCAAAGCTATGTTGCATGATAAAAAACTACCAAAGTTTCTATGGGGAGAAGTTGCTAACATAACTATCTATGTTCAAAATATGTCTCCTCATCATGCCCTAAACAACAAGGCTTTGGAAGAAGTCTTCTCTGGTGAAAAACCTAAGGTTAGGCACTTGAGGATCTTTAGTTTCCCGGTCTCTTCCACTTTCCAAAAGAAAAGAGGAACAAGCTGGAAGCTTCAAGTAAGAAAGGTATGTTTTTTGGTTATTGTGAAAATTTTAAAGCTTACACAATATACGTACCTGGACAAAGAAATAGAGTTTAGCATGGATGTAATGTTTGATGAAGATGAAGCTTTTGGGAAGGCAAGAAACACTCTTCCTCCTCCTAATGTTGATAGTCAACATGATGCATTTGAGATACAAGAAAATCCTAAGCTTGAAATTGATCTTGCTGATGAACCCATGGAGAACATGGATCCTTTGGATCCTCCTCCATGTGATCCTCTTACACAAAGGAGATCTTTATGGCTTTATGACAGCGTTCAGGATGCTGATAAACAAACTACTACCAAAAAAACCTTTAGAGAAAGCAAGAAACCATGTCGGTTCCAAGGATATGTTGTAGCCATGAGCAACATTTTTCAAGCTAGACCATGCATTTTTTAATAAGTTGTGAATATTGGATGGTATTGTTATTGATGTCAACCCATGGAGCTCATTGGGTTTTACTTTGACCAAAAATACCAGTTATTGATGTCAAATGGTTAATGAATGCTTCCAAGTACTTGTTAGATTACATCCAAATAGCAGCTATATTGTTGGATGGTTGAAAACCCAAGTCCTAGGGTTTGGGTTTTGTAGACTGAGGATGTACTCCGACTTTGTCGAGGGTTTTTGGAAGGTCAAATCATTGAGTTTGGATTAGAGATCTATGTCATTAGATTCTCCTCGAAAATATATTTTTGTTAATATGTGGTATGCCCCGAGAGATCTCCTAGTTTGAGAGATATTCCAAATTGAAGTTAGTGCCCCCAATTTTTGCCCAGTTTTTGGGCTAAACCCTCAGGGTAGTGGTATGAAATCTCCTACTACGGTTGTTGACATATCACATTATTTATCACTGTAATCTCACCTCGTATAAGTTGCATAGATTCAAAAACCAAAGACAATAAATCAATCATTGACTTAATACACTCATGTGTCACCTAAAAAACACACCGAAGAGGGTTAGTGTACAATTACTTAGAGTTTAATAAACAAGTTATTAACAATTACTAAATTAAATTAAATTTATTAAACATCTAACTTAAAGTTTGAAAATAACAATTATATTAAGAAATGGCATCAAACTACCTTCACTAAGAAGGAATGTCCCTTTCTTGATTTACAAGTCTTAACTAATCTTTTTAACGCCAACAGTTCTCTTGATTAAGTTACAAGCTTACAAAATCATTTTTTTAATAACTAAATCCCTCTAACACCCACCTTCAAACTCCCTACCTAAAATCATCTAAAGACTACTCTTAGAAGCTCTTTCTAAACTATAATTTGATCCAAAAGGGGTTCTGGGCTTACTTTAACAAATAAAAAAGGAGAAAATTAAATACATTTACCTTCCAAAAGATCCTCTAACAGCTATCCTATGGAAGCCCTTGTCTATCCATAAGAAGTCTATAAAAAGAGATTTAAAACATCGCTCAATGACATAACATTTCATCACATATGCTCTTAGATTTTTGACTACTTGAAGAAGTAATTTTCGGCCTCCTGTAGTAGAAATCTTAGGCCTAGTAAAGGATCTTTTGAAGCAAGTCTACAACAACGAGTTACCCTTCTCTCCTCTTCGCTCCAAGGTAAGTATTCTTAATTATTTTTTTGTGTTTATTTGTTGGACTATCTCTTGAGACCGTGTGGCTAGGGTTTGCATAATAGTTGCATTAGGGAACAAGTGAGGGTTTTCCTTTTGTTTGATGGCCCATTTAGGAAGAGGTAGGCTAGACACTGAGGTTTTTTTTTATCTAAGACAACATTCCCTATGATTTTTTGAAACTCAACTCAAATAGAGGCCTATACCATTATTTTTTGAAGCTCAACTCAAATAGAAAAATACCATTGAATTTAAAGTTGACCTATTAACGACAATGATTTAATATTGTGACTTGGCTAGCTTATTATGACAATGGCTTAGCTATGGCAACTTGTTTACTGTAATCTCACAGACAACAAGTGAACTTAACTTCCATTTATTATGTTATTAAGTTAATAAGTGTTCTATGAAGTACAACCTTAACTATTTGTGACATAATAGTATTACCGACCTTGAGTTGATTTTGATACTTTATTATGGCTTTATGTAATAGCCGGGATAAACCAAATTGATCAATGATGGACAAAAAATGACTAATGGAAGTTTGACCATAAAATGACTTGTTTTTTACTTGATGACACCTTGGTTATGGCTTGCTTTGACTATGATTCTAACATGTAATGAAAAACAAGTGATGTTGATTGTGACTCTATTTGGAGTTGACATTCACCTTAAGAAAATTAGAAGTATGATGATACTCCTTTTGACTTCTACTACTTGATGCCTTAACATGACCATAATAACTTGTTGATTGTAACATTGAATGGAATAACAAGGGTATTGACCTTGATCTGATCTGATGCTTTGATCTTGTCTTGTAATAGTGTAGTGACTTTACATATATTTGACAAACATATGGTTCTAATGATGAACCACACTTGTTGGTTCGAAACATGTCAACCAAAAATTTCTCTTATGTGATTTCTACTGGCAGACTTTGCTTAATTCATTATGGATCACAAAAGACTGAATACAGAGATTCAACATTGAAATGACTCATGATTGTTGACTATGAGTTGACTTAATATCTCGACACAAACAATTTGTTGATTTTTGTGTTGACTTGATTTGATGGTAACTTAACTCTGTGATAGCATATTTGTAAACATAACAGTCTTCCTCGACTTTAAATAGTATTGATATCTCACAACTCTCTAATGATTATTTAAGAATGGATTTGATCTGAATGATGTTATTTGACTTTAAACATAACACAAATGTGATTCATCAACTTTATCTTAGCTTTCAACAGTAGTTGTACACTTAATGTCTCTACAAGTATACTTTGTAATTATTGACTATAAGGTGACATAAGTATGTTGGGGCCTTGAATTTCATAATGGACTTGACATACTAGATTAAGTATATTAATACCTTGACCTTGACTTTATTATGACATCATAACGTTATCTAGATTTGGCATTGAGTTAATGTTGGTATGACAATGTTGTAGTCCTATTGATGACATTAACTTTTGATTTGACACCTAAGAATTGGATGACAATGATTGAGTCAATACCTTTCACTTGACCAAATTGATTTGACTCATGGGCTTATGACTATATTGAACTAGGGTTGGTCTTGACCTAGGGTTTATCTTGTATAACCTAGGGATTTGTGTACGATGACATAATTGTAATCTTGCAAGGAAACAAGTTTTGAAGGAAATATCATCCAGTCGTACAACATATTGAAGAAAAATGTAAAGAAGGGTTTGACCAATCAAGCAATGTATTTGCATATATGTTGATAGCTTTATGGAGATAGAGCATGAATGCACTGATTGCAGGTCATTGAGATGACCTGAGGCACATTGGCTTGTGTCATCATTTGATAACAGTGCTAGATGGTTGCAACATCGTGTGCAGCTTGATGATAGCAGTAGTTTCACGTTGATTATTATTGACCTAGGGTTGGTCTTCACCTAGGGTTTCTCTTGTATAACCTAGGGATTTGTGTACGATGACATAATTGTAATCTTGCAGCGCAACAATTTTTAAAGGAAATATCATCCAGTCGTACAACATATTGAAGAAAGATGGATAACAGGGTTTGACTAGTCAAACAACGTGCTTACATATATGTGGGTAGCTCTCTAGGGACAAAACCTAAATGCACTGATTGCAGGTCATCGGGATGACGTGAGGCACCTTGGTTTGTGCCATTATTTGATAGCAATTCTAGATGGTTGCAGCATTGTGTGCAACATGATGATATCAATGGTTGCGCATTGATGATTATTCATTCATGAGCAGTGACATGTAGTGATAGCCAACATTTATGCAGTGATTTGTAGTGACAAGGATATGCAGTGTGCACTGAAAGTGATGTGTAGTTGAACAATGATAGCTTGATGTGTAGCATTGTGCAGTGATTAGTTTATTGGAACAATTATCAACGACTACCAGGATTCGATATCTATTCTAAATTTTCCTTACATCTATTATATATTAATTCATAGTACAGGGGATCTAGTGTGAAAATTATGAAACATGATCTACCAACTCGTCTGGGCGATTGGAGTCACCTTCAGGTTGTGGCTTGAGAACACTTTAGGGTGGCAGGGTGGTGCTAGGGCAAGTTCTGAATTGTGAAGGGTGTTGTGGTGTCCATTCAGTTGTGGCTTATAAACTAATAGGGAAGCGAAGCATCCTTTATGACATCAGCTGGTAAACAGAGTGTTGGGGCACTCATCAAGTTGTGGTCTGATCTACAGGGCATTGGGGCGTCATTCTGATTACAACATGATATTATGGTATAGTAGCATCCTACAGGTTGTAGCCTGTGAATTGGGGTGTTGACACCTCCCTCAGTTGTAGCTAAAATTTTGATGTAATCAATTTTATTTTAGTAGAGAGAAGGCAATTACTAAAAAAGCGATCAGTGGTTTTTGACCCGGAGGGGGCTTTCCACCTAAAAATCTGTGTCCTCTGTTTTATCTTTTTGCATTGTTGTATGGTGTTGTCTACTGTTGATTATTGTTTCTGATCATCTGAAGAAGAACAATAATAATAACTGAAGATTAACTAATGCTCATAAAAAAATTAAAAAGTGTTAATTGCTAAAAAATATTGATTCACCCCCTTCTAAGTTTTTCCAACAGTGAAGGCTCTAGTGTGGAAAGATGCAATGGCTAAATAATATGAGTCCATCATTCATACTAATGTATGGGAAGTGGTTCGAAGACCCCAAGGTATCTCTATTGTGTTTTCTAAATGGATGTATAAAATTTAACATTTTGTTGATGACAGTATTGAAAAATATAAAGCTAGATTTGTGGCTAGAGGGTTCTTTCAGAAAGAGGGAATCATTAGAGTAATTTTGAGGTCTAAAATGGGCATCCTAAGGAAATTATAAAATAATAGTGGAAATAATAAAAAAAGATTAGATTACATCATCAAATTTTAGAGGGAAAAACGAAAAATTATTTTTTCAACTCGTATTTTCAACTTATCTCCCTATGGGTTTACTCAAATTTTGAGCGGCAACACTAGTTGGATGCAAAATTTGATTCATCATCCAAGGAGTCCATGTTGCATACTTTCGATGGACCCTACTAGATGAAAAATGAAAAATACATCAAAAAAGTGATTGCAATAATGTTTTTCCATGTATTTCTCATTTTTCGTGTAATAGGGTCCATCAAAAGTATGCAACATGGGTACTCCTTGGATGATGAATCAAATTTTGCATCCAACTAGTGTTGCCACTCAAAATTTGAATAAACCCATAGTGAGGTAAGTTGAAATACGAGTTTAAAAAGTAGTTTTATTATTTTATTATTTTTTAATCTTTTTACTTTTTTACTCAAAAAATGGTGAATCATCCCCCATGGTTAACATCATTATCTTGAATTCTATTGGTTCTTATAAAGTTTATTTTGGTTGTACATTTTTCTTAAGAGGCCCATTTTAGACCTCAAAATTCCCTTAATGTAGACTATGATGAAATTTGTGCACCTATTGCTCGTTATGCAACCATCGGATCTATTGTGGCTCTAGTTGTTAGCCAAGGATGGTCCCTTCACCAAATGGATGTGAAGATTGCTTTTCTACATAGCTTCCTCAAAGAAGAAGTAATTGTAGAGCAACCACAAGGCTTTGAAGTACATGATCGGAAAACTCGTGTAGACTGAAGAAAACCCTATATGGTTTGAAACAAGTTCCAAGAGCATGGTATGCCCACACTGATAACTTCTTGATGAAGCTTGGTTTTACTAGAATTAATGTTGATCCAAATCTTTACTTCAAGACAACTCAAAGTGTGCCTTTGATTTTGGTATTATATGTTGATAATTTATTTATGACCGGTGGTGATCCTCTTATCCTCCAATGTAAGAGGGAGTTAGCTTCTGAATTTGAAATGAAATGTCTTCATTTGATGCACTAATTTTTGGGTCTTGAAGTATGGCAGAAACCTGGTAAGATTTTTCTTTCTCAAAGAAAATATGTTGTCAAGTTACTAGAAAGATTTGGTATGACAAAATGTAAATCCATGAATACTCCAATGGAAATGAACTTCAAGAAGTTGTGTGGTGAAGCCGCAAGTCTTTATCTGGCAAATCCTTCTGAGAATCGACAATTGATTGGGGCACTGATGTTCTTAGTGAACACTAGTCCGAACATATGTTTTCCAGTCAAATCTCTAAGCCAATATATCATTAAAACATCTCATGCACACTGGATTGCTACAAAGCATGTGTTGAGATACCTACATGGGTCCATCAATCTTGGATTGAAATATACTACCAGAGATGTAATACTACATGGGTACTCTAATGTTGATTACGTTGGTAACTCTGTTGATAGGCAAAGCACATCTGGATGTTGCTTTAGCTTGGGATCCATCATGATATCTTGGATGAGCATAAAAGATAAGTTTGTAGCCCTTGGCATGGCTGATGTCGAGTACATTGTTGCTAGCATGGCTAGCTATGAGGCAGTATGGTTGAAGAAGCTCTTTGGAGAGTTGTTTGAGCATGTACTAGATACGACAGTAATACACTGTGACAATAAGAGTGGGGTTCAACTTGCAGAAAATGTTGTGTTCCATGACAGGTCCAAGCACATTCATACCAAATATCATTATATTTGAGATATGGTGTAGAGAGTAGCAGTGAAGCCCCATCATATTGTGACTGATGATCAAATAGTTGGCATACTTACCAAGCCTTTTCCGAACCGGAAGTTCCTGGTTTTCAGAGAGAAGCTTGGATTGATAAATGTGACCCTTCCTAAAGACGGTGGTCATGGATGATGAGCCTTGGTTGTGCGAGATCCTTGTCATGTGTTGATAGGTGGATCCCCCCAAGAAAAGATGAGACTTGCTTGTGTGAGATCCTTGTCATGTGTTGACAAGTGGATCCCCTAAGCAGAGATGAGACTTCGTTGTGCGAGATCCTTCTCGTGTGTTGACAAGTGGACCCCCCCAAGCATAGATAAGACTTTGTTGTATGAGATTTTTGTCAAGTGGGTTATCCCTCATGCAAAGATGTGACTTGGTTGTGCGAAATACTTGGAGGTCCTTCAGAAGAAGCTTGATCACTTGAAGGGAGATCCATCATCATGACTAATCAAGAAAGCATGGGATCCATCAGACCGCCAATCTTTGATGGGAGCAACTTTGTTTATTGGAAGATAAGGACCACAGCCTATCTACAATCACTTGGAACAGATGTCTGAGAAATCATGGAAGGAGGATATACATTTCCATCAGCAATTCCTACAGATACAGCAGGTAAAAAGAAATATGAAACTAATGCCAGGGTCATCAATACATTATTGGGAAGTTCGTCACAATCAGAATTTGTCAAAGTTATAAAGCTCAAATTAGCCAAAGAAATATGGGACAAAATCGTTCTAAGCTACGAAAGAGACTCTCAAGTAAAACGTGCTAAACTGCAAACTCTTAGAATTCAATATGAAACTCTTAAGATGCACAATGATGAAAGTATAGCTAGTTACTTCTTACATATAGATGAGGTTGTTAATTGCATGAAGAATATGGGCGAAGAGATAAAGGAAGTTACCTTAGTTGAGAAAGTTTTAAGATCCTTGTCTGTTAAATTTGAATCAAAAGTATCTGCTATAGAAGAAAAACAGGATCTACAGACTATCACTATGACACAGCTTCACAGAATCTTAACTACCTTTGAGATGAGAAAAGGAGGCCCATCAGATATGAGGGAAACCGCATTTAAAACTTCAGCAAGAGGAAAGGAAGAACTCAATGAATCAGGACATATTTTAGAAGAAGAAAATGAAGTAAACTTTGTCAAGAAGCTCCAACGGGGTTCCAGAAGATTTAGAGGTAAACTACCTTTCAAATGTTTTTCCTGTGGTAGAGTTGGTCATTATGTTGCTAAATGTCCTCATAAAGATAAATATGATAAAGGGAAGGAATCTGCAAAATGGAATAGAAAACAAAGTGTAAGTAAAAAGAGTTACTATACTCATGAAGATTGTGATGGTTTATCAAATAGTGATGAAGATGAAAATAGTAATGACTATAAACTTCTAATGGCTTATGAAGATGATAATTTTGGGGATGCTTTAGAAGAGGATGACCTTCATGAAGAAATCTCTAAACTCAAAATTTGTTTAGAAGAAAAGAATATGATTATAGATACCTTGAAATACCAACTTGTTGAAAGAGAAAAACACAATGAAAAACTAGAATGTGAAATTGTGGGTCTAAGAAAGGATCTTGAGAAAACAAAATCTCTCAATCTTAGATTTGCTAAAGGATCAAAAACCTTAAATGAATTATCAAAGTGCAGGGTTGTCTCTGTAAAGATAGTCTTGGATATATTGAAAAAGCATCTCAATCATAGAAGCCATCAACCTCCACTAAAGCTTCTTGGATGCAGCAAAGAACAGTGAACAGTAATGACAATCGTCAGCAAAGGCATAAAGCGATCACCAGGTACTCAGCTCATTGGTTCAAGATGCAGAAGCCACAACCAACCTCAGGTAAATCATACTCAATTTGCTTCAAAGATGAATATCAATAGAAACTACAATCACCAAGTCAATAGATTCGATAATCGGAGGAACTTATTTAATAGTCAATGTTTCTCATGTCATAATTTTGGACACAAAGCTACTCAATGTGTTGCTTACAAAACCATCATGACTAGAGAATCACGAAATCAAAGGAATGTGACAGGGATTAAGAAAAGTTCCTATAATAACTTTTCTCTTCTTGAAAATGAATTAGAATGTTCAATTTGTAACAACTTTGGCCATGAAGAATCTGAATGCAGGAGTAAATTTTGGCAAATATCTCAAAAGGATAAAACTCTATTAAATCCCAAAATATGGAGAAAGAAAGAACCTCAAACAGAAAGATGTGGTATATCCTTATATGCAGAAGGACATGAAAATCAGTGGTACATCGACAATGGATGCTCAAAACACATGACAGGTGACAAAGAAAAACTTCACTCATATAATGACTTAGAAAAAGAAAAGAATGTCTCATTTGGACACGACAATCATGCTGTCATAAAAGGTAAAGGCTCTGTTTTCTTGAAAGAAAAGGTTAAAGTTGTGAATGTTATGTATGTAGATGGTCTAAAGCATAACATGTTGAGTGTCAGTCAAATGTGTGATCAAGGAAATGAAGTGGTATGTCGATCAAACGGATATGTTGTTCGTGAGCTTGATACAGGAGAAACCATGATCAGAGGTACAAGAACTCCAAACAACTTATACATACTCAAGAACAGCAGTGTTATCTAAGCAAAAATGATGAAAATTGGCTATGGCACAGAAGATTGGGACATCTCAGCTTTTCTCAAATAAGAAAAGTATGTAGATTCCAGGTTGAACATAATCTTCTAGATATCAGCATTCCTGAAAATACAATATGCAAACCATGTCAATTCGGTAAGCAAACCAGATCCCACTTCATTGAAAAAGAAGGGTCAGCTAGTAAGCCTCTTGAACTTGTTCACACTAATTTATGTGGGCCATCAAGGAAAAAGTCACCTGGTGGAAAAGAATATTTTATATTGTTCATTGATGATTTCTCCAGAATGTGTTGGATAGGTCTTCTAAAGCATAAAGATGAAGCATTTGAAAATTTCAAAGCCTTCAAAACTTTGGTTGAAAATGAATCAGATCGCAAAATTTGATGCCTCAGATCTGATCGAGGAGGGGAATTTACCTCGGATGAATTCTTTGACTTTTGTGAACAACATGGAATAAAAAGGCAGCGCTCCACCGCAAGGACTCCTCAACAAAATGGAGTGGTAGAAAGAATGAACAGAATTGTTCAACAAATGGCTCGAACTATGCTAGATGAATCTGAAACTCCTGCAACCTTCTGGGGTGAAGCTACATTCGTCGCCATAACTATTCTCAACCAAGCAAATGTTCGAGAAAACAGCACTCAAACTCCACATGAACTTTGGTATGGTAAGACTCCTACGGTAAAATACTTTAAAGTTTTTGGAAGCAAATGCTATATCAAAACGACTGATGAAAAACTTGGTAAGTTTGAGCCCAGAATAAATGAAGGTATTCTTCTTGGTTACTCTTCCCGAAGTAAAGGATATAAATGTTATAATAAAAGACTTGGGAAAATTGTTGAAAGTATTGATGTTGTAGTTGATGAAGCATGCAAAAATCCAAAACAGATAAAAACCGAAGATTATGACAATGAAGAAGATGCGGATTCTTTTCCCACATCAAAACACAATGATTCTGAAGAAGAAACCAATGAAGCACCAGAAGAAGAGATAACGGTAGAAGAAAAGACTCCGTACAAGTATGTTCAGAAAAATCATCCAGAAGCTCAAATTTTAGCGTAAAAAGAAGCAGGTGTACAGACAAGAAGAAATATTACAGAAACCTCAAGCTATCTAGCATTACTATCTTCCACTGAACCTCAAAATGTAAATTAAGCATGTAAAGATGAATGTTGGGTCAAGGCCATGAATGAAGAACTTGAGAAAATGGAAAAGAATAATACTTGGGAATTAGTTCCTAAACCTCATGATAAGAATATCATAGGAACTAAATGGATATTCAAAAAAAAGTTGAATGAAAATGGAGAAGTTATTAGAAACAAGGCTAGACTTGTTTGTAAAGGATATGCTCAACAAGAAGGTATAGATTTTGAAGAAACTTTTGCACCTGTTGCTAGACTTGAAGCCATAAGGATGTTTCTTGCTCTTTCTAGTTTTCAGAAATCCAAAGTATACCAAATGGATGTAAAATCTGCCTTCCTTAATGGAAACTTAGAAGAAGAAGTATATATTGAACAATCAGAAGGATTCATTCTTGGAAATGATGTAAAACTTGTATGCAGACTCAGAAAGGCTCTCTATGGTCTAAAATAGGCTCCAAGGGCCTGGTATTACCATCTTGACAAATATCTCCACCAATAGGGTTTTCCAAAGGGGTCAGCAGATATCAATCTATATACAAAGATTGACACTGATAAATTGCTAATAATTGTTGTTTATGTTGATGATATCATTTTTTGTAGCAATGAAGAATTCATGAGTCAGAATTTTGCTTCAGCAATGCAGCAAGAATTTGAAATGTCCTTGCTTGGTGAGCTTACCTATTTTCTTGGTCTACAAGTTCAACAAAATAAAGATGGTATTTTTATTTCACAAATCAAATATCTCAAACAAATCTTGAAAAAGTACGGCATGGAAGATTCTAAACCAGTATGTACCCCAATGGTTACAGGATGCAGCCATAGCTCAAATGATGAATTAGCAGCGGTACATCAACCAACTTACAGATTCATGATTGGCAATGTGCTTTATCTAACAGGTACCCGACTTGACATCATGCATGCAGTAGGAATAGTTGGAAAATTCCAAGCAAATCCAAAGGAATCACACCTTCATGCAATCAAAAGGATTTTCAAATATCTTCAAGGAACACAGAACTTTGGTTTATGGTATCTTAGAGATACAGATCTTACTCTTCATGCATATACAGATGCAGATTGGGCAGGACGTGTTGATGACAGAAAAAGCACTAGCGGTGGTGCATTCTATATGGGTTCCAGGTTAGTGTCTTGGTTCAGCAAGAAACAAAGTTCAATTGCATTATCTACAACTGAAGCAGAATATGTGGCTACTGCATCTTGTTACACACAACTATTTTGAATGATGCAAACATTGCAAGACATTTAGATCACATGTACTTCACCCATATCCATTCTATGTGATAATACAAGTGTCATTAGTATTTCAAAGAATCGAATCACGCACTCCAAGACCAAGCACATACCCATCAAATATCATTTTCTACAAGAACAAGTGCTTGAACAAAAGGTCAAATTGGAGTATGTTCCCTCTAAAGAACAGGTTGCCGATATGTTCACTAAACCACTGCCCAGAGAGACATTTGAATATCTCAGACAAAAGTTGGGAGTATTTGCTGCATCATCTTGTTGTTAAATCCTATTTTTCAGAGAAAGGTTGTTATACGCGAGTTTCATGAAGCGTAGTCACATACATACGCGGGTTTCTATGGGCACAGTCGCGTATATGTTTGTTTGAGGAAAAGCAGTGGTCCAGACTAAAAAAATAAGGGGTCTAATATGGTTTTATTAATTATCTGCTCTGTTTGATGATGGTTACAATCTAGTGATAACATGTGGAAATATGTTGGTCCTCATAAGTTGTTGATAACTTGATGTATATCTGATTGATGATGATGCCTTGATATTTCTTATTGATATATGCAATAATAAGATCTAACAGTGAACATCTGGCACAGGTTCAAGGGAAGCATATGCTTCTAATAATGCATTGTTGGCATTATCTTAGAAGATCTTGGTACATATCCGCATAATTGTTTTTTGTTCAGGTGACTCTTTTGATGATGGAAATATACAAGCTGTTGATTCTGATGTTGCTGATGGTGCAGATCATATATGGTGTATGATAGTTGCTGATGACTATCATCAGGTGTCCTTACTATAAATGTCATGTATATCATTTGATGTAAAGGTCATGAAAAGACTTAATTTGTAACCCCACTATGCATGGGATGGATGATGTAATATTTCTTGTTTTTGTCATGTATAAACAATTGGTATATCCCCACTTAGTTGGGTGGATTAGTCAAATTTGGCATATCCCCACTTGGTTGGGAGATGGATGTATGAATCATTGGTGATAGGAAATTCATCCTCACATAGTTGATTTATAGAGTCATGTTATTCTTTTAGAAAATCTTCTTGCAAACTTTTCTAGTGCTCAGGGGGGAGCATGGACTCAATCATGAGAGATCTATCAGTACATTTCAGCATATCAGAAAATTCAGCATGTACTCAAGGGGAGCATGACCTTTTTCCCTTGATGTCAAAGGGGAAGAGTGACTTGGTGTTGTTGTTGCCATCAAGTCCAAAGGAGGAGATTGTTGGCATTATGGTACAGGTGTTGTCCTTGATGGCAACTCACTCAGATGAAAGATCACAGTACAATAGGTTAACAGCAAAGAATTACAGATCAAACCACAAAAAATGAAGAAAGAGAGGTATACGCATGGTCACCTTGACCAAGGTGTGTATACACGCAGGTTCATTGAACACAAGTAGTGTATACGTACACACGCACTTTCATAAAACGAAAAATGTGTATATCTTGGAAAACTAAGTTTTTGGTCCAACGTATATGGTCCATGGTATTTTGATCCATGGTATTGGTCCAAGGTATCTAGTCCAAGGTATTGACTCTAGGTATTTGGTCCAAGGTATTGGTCCTAAGTGGTTTTGGACTATGGTATTGAGAAAGGCCTAAAACTATAAAAGGATGAGAATATCATTAGGCTAGGTGTGCAAATATCAAATATCTTATGAAGTGTAAGATCTAGTATGCAGGTTATTGGCTTATGGTGTTGTGCTTGATTTAAACCTTAGCGGTTGATGGAGGATAAGATCTAATGATGGATCGGGATTTTAAGGCTTGAAATGAATTATCTTTATATGGTTTGATCATGTTTATTCTAGATCTGAATACTGATGCATATGTTGTTCTGTAAATATTATGCTCTGGGTATAACTGAAGTCTGGAATAGTTGCATAATTATGAATTAATATTTGCAAATGTATACGCTGGTTGGCTTTGAAAAAAGCGCGTATACACGCAGGTTCGACACATGGAAATAGTGTATATCTTAAAAATTATATTTCAGTTGTTTCTATTGCTGTTGTAGAGTTCTGACTTCTGGTTTGGGTTCTAGTTACTGTATTCTGGTGACAGTATTCTGAATGATCAGATTGATGGTTTGTCAAAGTGATTGATTGATTCGGTTGTGGTTGATTGATGCAGATGTATTTGATGATTGAATAACACTTATGATGTTGTTTATGGTTACAGTTTGAAAATTTATGAAAAGTGGTCCTTGGAGGAAGAAAGAAGGTCGTAGCCTTTTGTAGGTCGCAGCCTACGTACTAGTAAACATATCGGCTAGTACAAAAGTTAGGGGGTTGTAGCTCCATTCCAGTAGAAGCTGGAGAATGAGAGAAGGTTGTAACCTTCTGCAGGTAAAAGTCTGCATACTGGTATAAGTCTGCACCAGTACAAAATTGTAAACATATTTTCTTATTATTAAAAGAAGAAAGAGACTACAATAGCAGGTGGTTTTCACCCACATTGGGTGTCCACCTTATATTTTGGTATTTATGTGTGTTGCTTATGTGTGATGCTTTATTCTGCTTTTACTGCACTGTCTAATAAATCTCTGATATACTGGTTAAAGTTCAATGCATGATAAATTGGGTAAATCAAAAGTTCTCTGCATATACGCAGGTTTCTTTAAGTACAATCGCGTATACAAGCAAGTTCACTTAGCTGAAGTAGCATATACAAATCTGTTTGGAAAATTAAATTATTGATCTGATAATACTGATTCACCCCCCCCCCCCCCA
>APFE031189258.1:123332-134619 GCA_000404065.3 Pinus taeda
TGATCATATTTTTTGTGGATAATGTTGAAAAACATTGGTGATAAAATGCACTTAGAATGCAGACTGCAAGAGTGTAACATCCTTTAAGCGATTGAATTCACATATAAAGAATGACATTGTAGTAAAACACTGAAGACACCTCTGAACTATGACTTCGACTCTAGATGTTTAAAAAAAAAAAAAATGAATAATTTTGTGTTTTTTTAATTTTGCCAACTTTTTCATAAAACTCCCGACTTTGAAGAGTTTTTCAACTTTTGGACCCTTGCCAAATTAATCCCGACTTCGACTTTTTCCACATTGACTATACAGCATACAGATTACTAATAAGTGATCTAACTAAAAATCTAAATAGAATATTTAGAAAAAAAAAAACAAAATCTCTAAACTTATTTGCTTGGGATTCAACATGTGAGAGCTAGTTGACACAGGATCTGTTTCAATAGCATGGGATCCGTTTACGTGGCGGATCCTACATGGATCTGGGTGGATCCCTATCCAAAACAGAGATCCGTGAATCCAGCATCAAGACCCCGTGGATCCAGATTCCAGGGAACATAGACTAATTCTCAAAGGACAGATTATAAACAAGTGCACAAAAAAACACATTTATTTTAAATGCATAATCTGATATTTTGAGATTGCAATTTAGATATGGCGAAACTTCCAGATTTCAGTTGCAAAGTAGATAGAAATTTAGATTCCGGGCTGAATTGTGCTCATGAGCTACTGAAAAAAAACTTCAAGCTCCAGTAGCATATTTCTTTGGGGAGGAAAATGTTATTCTTTCTGTCATTAATAAGAACATGATGACTTGAGCAAACTTGTAATATATAACTGCCTTGTTCTGATGCAAACTGAGCAGACTAAACCATTCCTGAGAAACCTTGCTTAAGATACTCTGCAATATATTGAATGAGATTGAAGCTATACTCTGCAATATGCTAAATACGTTGAATCTACTTTCTCATCTGAGTGAAGAGGTCTTGATGTGCATTCGATGAACTGGGCGATCCTGTGCCGAAAGATGAAAATCCACTGCCACCAAATGATTGGAATCCACTCCCTGCACAATAATCATAATGTACAAAATAAGCACAAAAAACTGCTAAAGTGCAAACCACGTAATATATCAGATTCTCATATTCAGAAACTTAAACTGCACATGTGGTATATAATACATAGTGAAAGGAAATATTTGGCCATGGAGGAGACAACATCTGCAAATAAAGAATCAACAGAGAAAATCCTTTTGTATGGGAAAAGGAATAACAGCCTTTGACTTACCTGCTCCTGCACCTGCAAATCCCCCACCAGCTGCATTGGCTGCTCCAGCAAATCCACCGCCACTGGCTGCAGCACCAAACCCACCTCCACCTGCAACCCTGGCAAATCCAACACCACTTGCCACTCCAGCAAATCCACCACTAGAAGCTGCTGCTGTAAATCCACTGCCTGGTACAGGACTTGCAGTAGTGAAACCTGCACCAACTCCACTACCAAGCCCTATTTGCCTCGATTGGCCAAAAGCTCCTAGAGCACTTCCCAGAGCCTGTTGTCCAGCACCAGGCTGACCTGGTTGGCCAAATGCACTAGCTGTCGCTGGAATAGGGGTGATTCCACCACCCGTTCCAAAACTGCCACTAAATGGATTTGGAGTTGATTGTGTAGATGATTGGGCTGAAGGTAAACTGAATGATGCTGGCCGAAACAATTCCCCAGAATGGGCACTCAATGAAAACACAGGGTTTGATTGGCCAGTAATCAAAGGACCACCACCAAATGGATTAGATTTTGCAGTAATAGGTGTGGTAGATCCAAGCCCCAATCCACTAAAACCACCAAAATTTGTAGTGTCTGCTGAAGTAGTAGCTTCCTCCTCCATATCTTCCTCATTAGTAACAGCAGGGACTACTACTGGCGATGAACCTGATGCTGTATTTTGCCCAAATGAGAATGAATTTATAGGAGTGGGAGTCTGCTGCATGATGGTCATAGATGCTACACTTTCCCCAAAACTGGAAGTAGCATGACTTTGTTGAGAACTAATTGGTATGTTTGAGGAGCTGGAAAACCCAAAATTGGTTGAGGCATTGGATCCTGAAGATCCAGAAATAGGAGCAGAAAACTGTCCAAATCCCAAGGTTGTTGTTGATGGAAAAGAGAAGGCTGAAGCAGATGGTAGGGCAAGAGAAGTGCTAAGACTGCCAAATACAGGAGTTTGCTGTGAAGAAGAAGACATAAATGGAGAAACTTGTGAAACAGGCGTCAGTGTCAAGGACACTAAAGATGTTGTAGATAGAGATGATACAGATGGAGAAACTTGTGAAACAGATGTATGGGCCAAAGAGGAGACTGAGGTCACTGTAGACAAAGACAGATTTGGACTGGACGAAAAGACTGATGAGGACAAGCCTGGTGGAGAAGCCTTCACCACTTCAGATTCGGACTGCATACTAGTATCTGGTCTCCCCCCCAATCCAGAAGTCTTTAGGTTACTTTGTGTTATGGTTGGAGCACTGATCTTTGATGGCTTTGAAGAGATGCCAGATGATACTGCTATGCTTTTCCCACCAGAGATAGTAAAAGAGGGCATGCTGGAAGAAGGAATCTTGGGCTGAGGAGTGGCTTCAGTTACCACTGCATTTTGAGGTTTCGAGCTAAAAAATGAAGGAACTTGAGGTGACATAGTCCTGACATCTGGGCCTGAGGAAGCACCTATATTTGCTGCAGGGAGTGGATTTAAAGAGGACTTTACTTCCCCAGAACTTAATGATGACCCATATGAAACTGCCAAATTCTGACCAGCCGTAGCACTGACTGTAGGCATACTAAAAACAAAAGGCTTTACAGAATGTGATCCAGAATGGACTGCAGAAGGTGACATAGTTGCAACTTCTGAGTCTTGCGCAGAAGATTCAGCAGATGTACTACTATGTTCTGTACAGGACATAGATGATGCAAAGAGACTTGGTCCCTGCAACAAAGAGGAATGTTGAAAGTTCCCACCCAGCTTGGGAGGTGATGTTACAGGGACAAAACGAGTCTTGATTGATTCAGGTGTTTCTGTTGCACTATCCACATGAAAAGCATTAATTTGAGAAGATGCTGGTTCATTTGGTTTTGTGGAGAGTTTTGATCTCTCATCAATTTTGGAGGTATTTTCTTTGAGTGCACTGCCTCCAGATGTCATTAGCTTTGGAAAGCCAAAAGATGTCTGAGTCATACTTCCTGAACTTACTTGCATTGTAGTTGATTTTAAACCTGTCAAGCCTTCAGATTGGTTTCCAACCATGAGTCCAGGTGATGTATTTCTATTAGGAGCCCTTACTTTGGGCTGCACAAAAACAGCAGAAGAGCTTATGTTTGAATCAGAACTGTGCTTTCGGAATGTTTTATCTTCAATTATATTTGTATGGGGATGATAAGATCTACTTTCTGCATCCAAGCTTTTCAATGAATTTGTTGAAGCTTGACTTGATACTTTTTCTGGTGACTGTGAACCATCGTTTGACCATTTGAAAAATGATTCAGATGAAGATTCAGAAGGCATAGTAAAGGCATGTGGAATATTTGGACCTGTAAAGCAAAATTTTAAGTCAAAAATTTGCATATGACAACATAAATATCAACTCTTAAGTGAAATGGAACAGAATATTACCTTTGCCTTTAGTGGATTCTATCAACTGGTTCTTTCCTTCAGATGGTCGATATTTGAACATGGTTGACTTAGATTCTTCTTCACCAAACATTTCAGATGATGCCCTGAGTTGAAAAAATGTACTTTCTGTCGGCTCTGACCATGGCTTATTTGCATTGGCCATTGAACTTGGTGCAACTGAAACCCTTTTCACTGTAGTCCTTGTTGTGCCAACGTTGGCCCAAGCCTGCTCAAAAAGAAGCCAAAATATATGTTGAGAAAAAAAATTGTAAATGCTTAAATTCAAAAATATGTAGTAGCTCTAGAGTAATGCATTTCTGAGAGAAAATAAATACGGTCAACAAAAAAGGAGAAACTTCAATATCTAAAGTCAAGCTGGCTTGAAAATCATTTGTGAACTGCTGTTTTATCCAAGCTTCAAACTATAGATTTGATAGATATTATAAATATACAACAGAATCACTAAGCAAACTATCTTAGCAAGATCAACAAATATCGTTAAAGACAAACCTCACAATTGCTATCCTATTTACAAACAATAATCACCATGTTCTCGAAACCTGAAGAAAACTATTCTCAAGGAAGGTTAAACAAACAGAAAACATGCATTCGCGACTCAGAAATTTCTTCTGTTGTTCTGAATTCAGTTTCTAGCATTAGACTCATCATTTAATCCCTACAATTAAGATCTATATTTCAGAGCTGTTCACCATCCTTCTTATCTTAGACATCCTTCACTATGCAAGTGCATCCAACCCTGGAACATATAGTGAAAATAGACAACTGAGAGGATAAGTTTCAAGTTTTCAACCATCTCCTACAGTCCCACTGGTGCATGAAAGGTCAAAAGTGGAAAATTGCACATGACTGTAGTGGAAGACCAGACTCTCTCTCCTAGGCTGCCCAATGCCAAGAGACAAAAACTTGTTCTAAAGAAAGAACTGTCGTATAAAGCACATAAGAAAAAACAAAACATGAAAGAACTATACATATTTGACTATTCAATTAATTCAATTCAATCATAGGTTCAAAGAATTACATTGTCAATCGGGTCTCTCCTCCTCCTTACAGAGTCTGGTTCCTGCAACATTAATGCTCTTGCCTGTTTCTGAATAGGGCTTTCCTTGCTGGTACTCAATGATGGTGAATAAGTAAATTTCTGCAATAAGCGAGGACTTGTGACCTTTTCCTTCATATCTGAAGGAAAGCAACTTTCACCAGGGGACAGACCAATTGATTTAAATAGCAAGTCCTTTGTATTTCTTGACTTCCCAACCTTATCAGGCGTTAAAGAGATATTTAGAGCCTCCATTTGCTGGGAAAGGCATTCTGCAAGTTGTTCTGCTACCACTAATTGTGAGTTCACAGTACTATAAAAGCTTTGCAAGGACTGTAGTTGCCTGTCAAAGAACCAGCAGCAGAGTATTCAGAATACTTCAATAAACTGTAAATTAAGTGGCACCACTATCATAATCTTATAAGAAACAATCAGCATGTTAATTTTCAATGGTTACTAGGGGAAAAACAAGCTGCACATGACTCATCAAGACTATGCCTCTTATATTTTTGAAAACAGGCTTCAAATTTCTCTTAATGTGACAAGGAAGTACAGGCAAGAGAATATTAAAATAGAAATGAAAACAATGAGCACAGCACCAAGCAAATCATGGGTTCAGTGCCAAAACCTGAAACTAACCAAACTTTCAAGAAAAGAACTTAAAACCAACAAAACAAACTAAGAGACTTTCCCTAACAAAACAAATGGAAACATGTAGGAGAGAGGCATGTTCTCAAATGCAAAAACTGAGAGACTAGCAAACCTTCCTTTCACAAAGTAGAGGATGCCCTGCAAGGGAACAGCATGACCCTGACAGTAATAGCTGAGTGGATAAGATCACTGAAACAAGAAATTAACGGCCACTCATGACCACACATAGCCTGAAACTGGAACTACAAGCCCACAGATCTATTCCAAAGGTGTGGGGGGAAACGCACACCAAAATTCACAAAAACCCGAGATGCAGAAGTCTTCCATTGGATTTCAGTATGAGCAGCTGCAATGTTAGTTTTTGTAGCATCAGATGTGTCCTAGCCACAGAATTTTGTGGAAAGGCTAGAATACATGAGATCTCCAAAACCCAGAAATCATTTCTGGAAATTCCGCCTAGAAGTGTCTCGATTAGATTATTAACCAATTTTTAAATATTTCCTAAGTCTAAACTTAGGGAATATGGTTAATGAATCAGTATTAATTGAGATAAGGCGCGAATCATCTAGAAACTTACACTGATCGATTCAGAAATAATCCTAGCCATTGATTAAGTTTTAATTTTGGTCGTTGGTGCTCCAACAGTGGATTATAAAATAAAGTCAATGTGGTGATGGAGATCATCCAATCAGATACTTAGTTGCCCGGGCAATTCGATTATCTGAGTGGCAGCAGCTCAGCAGAGAAGATAGAGCCAGAGGGTGACTAGCAGGTGGAAGAAGAAAGCAGCAACATTCTAGGAGAAAGCTTTTAGTTCACGGAAGAGTCAAAGGAAGGAAGACTAGAATCTTCAGAGGGCCAGCATAGGGACTGCACAAAGGCTGATGCAAACATCTCAGCGTAGAGGTTGGGGAAGCTATTTCGGAGGCAGAAAATAGTTGTGGGGTGAGAGAAAATTCTCACAATATTTTTGCCAATGTTTTCTTCAGATTAGATTGCCAGTTGGGCATCTAAATTATTGTACTCAGAATTGTTGTTGAACATTAATAATAAAACCCTCATCTGTTGCACTGTTTTCCCAAGTTGGGTTTTTCTTAGGACAATTGTCCAAAAGTAACTATGTCAATTCTATTGTGTGTGTGCTAGAATTTATCAGTTTCCAATATTTTATTTTCCGCAGTAATTTTATGGTGAAAATTACTGTTGTGATTTTATTCGTTATTTGTCGTAGCAAATAAACTGTAGAATTAATTTATGAATTAGAAGAATAATCTCCAGTAGCTGCAATAGATAAAATTTCACATGGTATTGGAGCTTAATTGTTCAGCTAGGAAGCTCAAAAGTTGAGAAAGGAATTTTGTTGTTCAAAGAGAGTAGCAAATCGAAATTCCCAAAGAGACTGCACAGAGCCCAGAATAGGCAATTCAAGTTGCTAGGGCAGCAGTTCGATTTTTCAATTGGAAGGAGGTAGGAAAATCGAATTGCCCAGATTAGTGATTCCTGCAGTGAGACGGAGTAGTTGCAACTCATATTTTTTCACTCAGCAGAATACTGGTTGGACACAAAGAGTTTTGTTGCAGGTTGCATAGGAGAATCCGCGTCGGGAGGAAAAGAGAAATAGCACACTAAATTTGTTCCAATATAGCCATGGACAGAAGTAACATTCAAGAGACTTCAGATTTTCCTTCCAGATTGGAAGACGAATTCGCTTGCTTAGCAGGATTAGCTTCACAGGGAGTCTGGTACATAGACAGTGGAGCTTCAACTCACATGACAGGGGTTAGAGAATATTTCTCTAGCTACAAAGAGGAGCAGATGGATTTCCAAATTACTATGGGAAACAAAACAAAATGTACTCCAGTAGGGAGAGGTACCATAGATTTTATAGGAGCAAGCACCAGTGCTTCAGATGTATTGCATGTGCCAGGATTGGGTATGACCCTGATTTCAGTATCCCAATTATAGGATAAATGGTACGATGTTCACTTCATAGGGAAGAAAGTGTACGTCAAACACCAAAGTTGGAAGAAGGTAAGACAGATTGGAATTCGAAGTAACAGGTTGGACCGATTACAAATCGATTCTCCAATGGCACTGATAGGCAGCAACAGTAGCAGTGGGAAGGAGCTGAATGAATTATGGCACAGAAGAATGGGACATCTACATCATGGAGCACCCAAGATCCTCAAAGAAACCGTAATAGGGATTCCTAAACTAGGAACTTAACACGATGATGTGCGCAAAGGCTGCATACTTGGGAAGTATGCTAAGGCGGCATTTACAAGGAGTGAAACAGAGTTGATGGTGTGTTAGGACTTATACACTCAGATATTTGTGGCCCGATGCCAACTAGAGCTCTCAGCGGTGTCGAATATTTTGTCACCTTTATAGATGATCATTCCAGGAAAACCTGGATCTACTTCCTCAAGACCAAGGATGAGGTTTTCGATCGTTTCAGAGAGTTTAAAGCTCTCGTGGAGAATGCGACGGGGAAAAAGATCAAGGTACTTTGCTCAGATAATGGTGGAGAGTATATTGATAAAGATTTCACAGATTTCTGTGCGAAGGAAGGCATAAAGAGAGAATGAACAACTCCATATAATCCACAACAAAGTGGCGTGGCAGAGCGGAAAAACAAAACCATTGTTGGAGCTGCAAAGGCTATGTTATATGACTAGGATCTACCCAAATTTCTGTGGGCAGAAGCATGTAACACGGCAATGTATATTAAGATTAGGACTCCTTATAGAGCGTTGAAGAAGAAAACACCAGAAGGAGTCATCAAGGGGAAGAAGCCTGAAGTCAGCCACCTCAGAACTTTTGGCAGTGTTGCTTATTGTCACGTGCCAGTTGATAAAAGGAACAAACTGGATCAAACTACAGAGAGGGGGTTTTTGATTGGGTATATTGAAACCTCAAAGGCATTCAGAATCTACATTCCTAGCAGTAGGAAGATAGTAGTAAGGCGAGACATGAAGTTTGTGGAGGACCGAGCTTTCAGGAGGTCTCGTGAGATGCCTACAAGTTATCAGAATCAGTCAGTGGAAGCTACTTTAGTCCAGCAACAGGAGCAGCCAGTGGGACAAGCAAGAGGATAGTCACAAGGGTCAAGTATTGTGACCAGTACCAGTATTTCCTCAGGGGCAGGAAATATGGGGAGTTCTCAACAGATGGAGCAACAGAGACAAGATGAGGAGGACTTGGCAGAACCTCCCACGAGTAGTGGTCGAGCCAACAGAGAGGTTCATCAGACATTAAAGGATGCAGAGGAGTTTATTCGAACTCCTAGGACGAGCAAGAGACAACGCAGACAACCTGATGGGTACCAAGCATTGGTAGCTCAGTTTGCAGAACCTTCTAGCTTTCAAGAGGCTGCACAGCATCAGGTGTGGATAGATGCCATGGTAGAAGAGGATAGCTCTATCATGACGAATGATGTTTGGGAGGTAGTGCCCAGGCCAGAAGACAGATCAGTTGTAGGTTCGAGGTGGATCTATAAGATCAAATATGCGGTAGACAACAGTGTGGAAAAGTACAAGGCTAGGTTCGTGGAAAAGGGGTATGCACAAAAGGGATAGATTATGAGGAAACATTCACCCCAGTTGCCAAATGCACTTCCATCCGGTCAATTATATCTCTAGCATCTCAAATGGGATGGTAGAGTCACCTGACAGACGTCAAGACAACCTTCTTGAATGGAGTAATAGAGGAGGAAGTGGAGTACTAGAGAAGGAGGTGTACATAGAACAACTAGAGGACTTTGGAACTCAAGAGAGACGCATGCATGTGTGCAAATTGGAGAAGGCTTTATACGGGCTCAAGCAGGCTCCTAGGGCATGGTATGGTAGAATTGACACCTACTTGCAGCAGATGGGGTTCGTCAAGAGTGACACAAATCCCAACCTTTACTATTTGATGGTAGAGGATGAGCCCCTCATTCTAGTTTTGTATGTGGATGATCTATTCTTAATAGGATCACCAGGGCTCATAGAGGATAGCAAGAGGAACCTGGCAACAGAATTTGACATGAAGGATTTGCAGTTGATGCACTATTTCCTAGGATTGGAGGTGTGGTAGAAAGATGGGGGGATCTTCCTTGAGCAAGGAAAATACACTACACATATTCTAAAGAGGTTCAAAATGCAGGATTGCAGACGCATGTCTACACCCATGATTACCAATAGGAAGAAGATAGATGCATCAGATGACAAGGATGTCGACCCAACCTTGTATAGACAGCTCATTGGGTCAACACTAGGCCAATCATAGTCAATACCCTTAGTCAGTTCATGGTGGAACCAAAAAAGGTACATTGGGCAACAGCGAGCCATATTCTAAGGCACAGTCGAGTATGGGTTGAAATATACTCGAGAGGATGACGTCAAACTTTGTGGGTACACAGATGCAGATTGGGCAGGCAGTTTAGTGGACAGGAAAAAGAGCTCTGGGTACTACTTCAGTGTTGGATAAAGGATGGTTTCTTGGTGTAGCAGAAAGCAGAAGTCAGTAGCATTGAGCTCTGCAAAAACAGAGTATATGGCAAGTAGCACAACTACGTGTGAAGTCATATGGCTTCAGAAGTTGCTAGTAAGCTTGTTCAAGCACAGGATGGAGGCGAGCAGTGTCTATTGTGATAATCAAAGTTGCATAAAGCTCTTTGAGAATCCAGTGTTTCATGACATGTCAAAGCACATCGATATTCAGTGTCACTTCATCAGAGATTGTGTACGAGGAGCAGTACAGCTATAGTATGTTCCCATAGAAGAGCAGGTTGCAGATATACTCACGAAATCTCTAGAGAGAGTTAAGTTCATCTATTTCAGAGAACATATGGGTATGGTGGAGAACCCATTTAAGTAGCAAGGACACGCTATTTTGGATGTTGCAGATGTTGCAATTGCAGCAACCAATGTTGTGAAAATCGTGATCGGGATTAAATCGGCGCGGGGAACAAATCAGAAAAAATCGGAAAAATCGGGAAAAAATCGGAAAAAATCGAGAAAAAATCATTTGGTACAAAAATATTCATTTTTTTCAATTTTTTTAATATCTAAACCATCTACAACATAAAATAAATACATTGACACATAAATATGATAAAAAAACTAATATATAAGATGTTTAATATCATTTCTAGCGCTAAAATCACATATAACATTGAATCATGTCCTGAATAGTAAGTCCCAACTCATGAGTCCCAACTCAGCCTCAAAATATCAACAAAAAATATGATAATGTATCTCATCATGTCATAATGTCATATACAATAAAATGAAAGTCTAATCCTATTGATTTCCTCTGCCTCTCTTGCGAGAAAATGCCATAGCTTTCCCTTTCCCTCTAGATGTAGATGTTGGTGCCTATGCTGGTGGAGATGGCAGTGGAGTCTGATGTGCTCTAAAAGCTGAAGAACTAGAAGTAGGAGCTATAGGAGGTAGACCACGTCCTCTACTGGTGGCAGTGGTAGCCCGGGCAAGCGATGTCACCTCCTCCTCCTGTTCCTCCTCCACCTGCTCCTCCTCCTGTTCCTCCTCCACCTGCTCCTCCTCCTGCTCCTGCTCCTCCTCCCCGTCCACAACATCCTGCACTAACCATTCATCAGCAGACTCCATGAGAGGCCTCTCGGCCTCGACCCTCCATGCAGCAGTGGTGTCAATCCCATCCAATGAGATGGCATCCACATCAAGTGTCTTCTCAAGTTGCCTCACCCACAATCGAAGATTGTAGTAGACGTAGACCATGTCATTAAGTCGCTGGGACTCCAACCTGTACAAAGAGCATGAAATAATAATTAATAATTATAAAAAAAATATTGTTTAATGAATTCAAAAATTTATTTGGAAATTTGCAGTATTTTAAATGTTTAAGTGTTAACCTGTTGCGCTTCTTATTGTGTATTTTTTCAAATACACTCCAGT
>APFE031189268.1:0-33188 GCA_000404065.3 Pinus taeda
ATGAATATAAGTGTTTGTAGAATTTTTATTTCTATTATAAATCATCTAAATACACAAATGAATTGAAACATTTATCATCGATGTTGATTTCAATAGCATGTTGCAACAAAATAAACAACAAGTTTTACAAAAATAAAAAAATGTGTTTGTTTTATTTCTTTATTTATTTTATTTTCTCCACTATCCTACTCTTTTTTTAGAATTGAATATGTTTATGTACAAGATTATTTTCCAGTGGATCCGTTTTCGAAATAAGGCTTCATGTATGCACATACCCAAATTTGAAAAATGCATGTTAATGGATATTAGGGTATGAGAAGCCAACTTCCCTTCAAAAAATGGTATCAAAAATTGTTGAAGCATAGAGTGATGTTGCAAACAAATGATAGAGTGAAACCAATCTTCAATATATCCTTTACTTTTTTGATTTCGCATAACCATCATATCATGAAGTTCTTGATCTTTTAAAATAGCTTGTTGATGCACAGTAAAAGAAACCTCATTTTCTTCCATAGCTTCTACAATTTTTGCATTTGAAACATTCTGAATCTCATTGTAGGTTTTCTCTAATGGCGCATGTGAGATAGAATGGGTGGGAAGGGTGCGTAAATTTGGCAGTTCAACATTGTAAGCATGTTGTACTAGTTTATTGTAGCGAGGGTGTGGAATTAGTTGAGCAAGGAATTGTGTATGGAATGGAGCATTTTGATGATATGGTTGATTGGGTTGTGTGAATGGCTTTGATGGGTAAGCAAGATATTGCGGAAGAGCTGGTGGAGAATATGGAGAATGTGCTTGCGCTACAAGATGAGGGAGAGTAGTCATGCAATCATAAGGTGAACCATGCCAAGATTGGTGGTTATATTGAAGATTGACATGGCTGCCCTAACACATTAGTATTCCATAATGGATTATGCAAGTAAGAAAGTGGAGAGGAAGTGTTTTGAACCATACCTGTAGGCCATGATTTCCATGGTTTTGACCTTGTTGCAGATTCCTTACCTCTTTGATATGCTACTTCCATCCTAGATAAGGAAGAGTGAGTATCTATGAGATGCTCCTTTTAGTCTTGAGGGTAAAACACTTCATCCAATTCTTGATTTTTATGAAGCTGCAAAACATCCAATTTTTCATTTAGAGAGCTAATAAAATCAACTTTAAAATTTTCAAATAAAACATTGATTTTAGCTCTTATGTCTCCTATTCTTGTAGCAGATTTGGAAAGGAAGGAACAAATATCTCTAGAATTCTTACCAGACTTGGAGATTCCTCTTGAATACGTTATGCACAATTCACAAACATCATCATATGACAACTGAAAAACATCACCTTTTCCTATCAGATTTAAGAGTTTTAAAAATTTATCTTTGATTTTTGGGCCTTTAAGAAGGCGTGTTTTTAAGATCTCTTTTTCCAATGCTTATATTTTGATTTTTGAAGGTTGTATTTGAAATCGATCTACATAGTCTCCAAACTTTCATCTTCCCTTGTATCATTACGAAAATATCTTTTTCTTGGATTTGCAATAGTCTTGGTACTTCTTCAAGAATATGTTCTTCATGTCCTCCCATGATTGGATGCAATTCCCACCTAGGCTCATGAACCATCGGAGCGCTGCTCCATTTAGAGTAAGAGGAAACACTTTCAACCTTTGATTGTTAGTGTAATAATCATATCCTCTACAAAGTATTTCAAACTCAAACAAAAATATATGTGGATCTTCATTTGCCAAACCATGAAAATTTGGTAAAGATGGGGGAATTATGTGCATTTGTGTCATTCCTCCTAGATCTTTGATAGGAAATTCAAAAGTAGAAACATGAGCCATTTCTTACCATAGTATAAGATATTCTTCATGTGTTTCTTCGAGGCTCCTTCAAATGTTCCTGTCAATCAGTTAGTGAAATGGGTGGTTCTTACATCACCACTTGCGTGAGATCATGTGATTCATTTTTTAAAAATTTCTATCTTTTTCCTAATCATTCACACAAAAATTCAAACATCTATTTTTACCCTAGGTTCTTTAATAGTCCTGCTGGAAAGCGGACGGGGGAGCAGGGCTTTTACATGCTCTGTACGCAGGTTCTTACCTTCCGTTTTTAAGATCCAACTCTTCCCTAGCAGGCACTCATCAGATTCACACTACTCTTTAAAAATGGCTACACTCTCCTCGGCAACGGCGCCAAAATGTGGAGCGATAAAAATGTGTCTTTTAAACTCCTAATTACCTTCACATTAATTGTCAACCCAGGGACGAATTTTTATTTCAAGAGTGTACTCAGCCTGAGGCGGCTATTTACTCAAGAGTAATGTTTAGTAGTACATCGTTCAGAAAATACAAGAGTAAACAGATGTTAAACTATGACTAAATTACTTCAAAAGGATAAAATCACACAAGGCAACTTATCAGTCAAGGGTGCGGAAGCGATAACCCATCCCTCTAGAAACTGATGGAAAGGAAATTAGAGCATGGACCATACGTCTGGGAGCTAGGCAGTGACTGCTGAGGCTCACTATAGCCTTAGACCTTCTCTCACACCAAAGCAACAAATACAAGTAAATGGAACAACATAAAATAAAATAGAACAGCAAATAGGAAATGGAATAGCAAGTCTAAAATGGAACCACCGTAAATGGAACAGAAAGAAACTGAAATGTTCTAAACTAAATCATTCACTCAAACAACCATCAATTGAGGATACAGTAGTAATAAATCATTCCTCTGGATATTGATGCAATTGAAATCAAACATAAATAAGATCCACAATCTGAGAACTTAGGCAGCAATAGCCAATGTCCTTTACAGTTGTTGATCTCACACACAACACTAAATAACCAATTGGAAAGTGCAAAGAATTAAATCAATCGTATTACTACAACTTGATGAAAATGAGACAATTGTTCTAACTAAAAGAATGCTGAATGGTAAGCTTAAATAATTGCAGAAAGTAAATGAATAACAGCGCTAAGTATTAGAACTGAATAGCCAAACTTATATAACTGTAATGAACAGAAAATTGTTAAATTACTGGAGTGATCAGCGCAACTTTGAGGATGAAATGAACATCGCAACAACATGCTGGCAAAAAGCAGTGAGCTCTGTTAAGAAGGAAATGAACAGCAACGCAATTTAAGTACAGTATATAAAACAGATCAGTTCATTCAGTCTGGAAATACCAAGCAGTAAAATTACATGATTACGATAAGTAGAAATAAAATCAAACCATCACACAATAAAGATCATGAAATAATGGTATAGGAACGGCAAGTGAATCCACTGGGGTTGGGCCCTTAACCACCAGTGATCATTGCCGGTAGTGCTTCAGAAGATGCGAAGGAATAATAACTCTGCTTATATATTGATCATCAAATCGAACAACATTACATTGAGTTGTGTCTTCTCAGCAGTGAGAGTCTGCAAATACAATTACAGTTCAAAATAATACTCGTTCCATCTCTCTCTATTCCATTATTCGAATCCCAAAAGTCCTTCTGAAGTCCCCATCTCTGATCTCTATTTCCTTTTAAATAGAGAGATCAGAGAGAAGTTACAATGAAGATAAGTACAACATGATTTCTTTTACAAAATTGGATTGATTCTAACCAGTTGATCAACAAGAAAATATATTTCCTTCCATCTCTCAACAAAAGAAAGACGAATTTGGCTTTGCAGCTGAGATTTGGAGGACAGCCGCAACAGCAAATCTGAGAAAATCGTGCTCAAAGAACCCTGCGTTTCTCTCTGGACAAGCCGAATTTGGGCAAACCGTTCTTCAACAAGTTAATTGGACCCGTTCTGGACAAAACCCATGTTCCAGAATTTCTAGATTCTTCTCCATTTGCTTAGAATCGCAACCACAAAACTATCACTCCTTAATCCAGCGAATTTCTGAGTTGGCAGATTTAATGGTCAAATCTTCAATCTGGAAATTATCTTGGAGGCTAAAAATGGTGAATAATGTTATAACTGATTTATGAGAACTATCATTGATAAAATTATGCATAATCATCAATTTATTATAAATAAAGGAGAATAAATAATATAAGAGCATAAATCATCATAAAATGGATTTATATAATAAATTATAATAAATGACATGATGAAGAATAGTGGAAATGGGTGGGATAAGTGTTCAAAAGTGATAATAATAATGGCATATTAATGGCCCAACAACTGCTGTTGAGGGGTCTTATGCAGCATGACGGTGTTCATCCTCTCTATATTCTTGCATATGAAAAACGCGAGGTTCATCATCCTCACCCTAGTAAAGTGCATGAGCAAGCGGATATGATAGGCATACAGTATAGAGAACCTCCCCTCACAACTGAAGTATTTCATGATCAACCTCATGAGTGGAGCATACTCATTCTTCAAGTATCTGAAGGGAAATACTCTTGTGAGCTCATTCACGAATCTTGTTTTGATGTAAGGCTCATTGTGATGCCTTTCCACCTTCTTCTTCTTATGCCACTGCTCCCCAACGTTTGGAATACCTGTTGCAAATGATATAGCTTCAGGTGTCAAGGTGAAAGTGACCCCAGCCAAGGTAGACTGACCTCCATGTAGATGAAGCACAAATAACCAAGCCAACTCATGATGAACTCTGACATTTGTCACCCTTTGACAAAATTCAAATCATGATAAGTACTGGAAGGATGACATGGCAAGAGGGCATGCTTGTAACTTGGTGAGGGTAGTGGGTTCATCCCTGACATGTCTGCCACTCTGCTGGTGTCTCCTGGGAGCCTACTCTTCTGAGGATGAGTCACTTTGTGTCTCCCTCTCATACTCGGATGAATGTTGTGATGACATGACTACAAGGTGAGCTGTGATTAGGCTGCCCCTTTGATGATGGTGTGAGGCTAGGTGCCTTTGTAGTATATGTTACCAAGGGGAACAATGAAACAAGGATTATTAGGAAGGGAGTGATGAAATGGGAATAGTGGTTATAGGGAGAAATTTGTTAGGGATGTGAGAGGAGTTTGGGATTTTTGATAGGGTAGGGTTTGGGGTTTCTATTGAGCAATAGGAGGAGGGGAAAGGGAATATGAGTTTGGTAGTGTTAAGGTAGTGATGATAGGAAAAATGACATAGGGGAACAAGGGAAAAAGATAAGGAAGGGAAAAGGGGACCTTGGCATCAACAATAGAATTGCACAACCCTAGCAAAATGGTCTCTTGGTGTCTTCATATGGTTGCTTTAAGAGTTTTGTTTCATCTCCATCATTGGGCATAAAACCACCATGTCTTTAGCAAATTTGATGAACAAGTGGGTTAATAGAGCCTACCTTGCAAATTTATGTGCTTCCCAAAAACATTTGAGTGAGTTTGGCACGTTCTGGGCACTTTGGTTATGTGCGTCGCGCCTCTGTCTGTGTGCGCCGCACTCTTGTTTGTGTGTGCTGCACTCCAGGTGTGTGCTGCGCATGTTCTAAGCTTGAACATTGGGCGGGGGCTGTGTGCGTCGCACCCTATGTGTGCGCTGCGCCCTTAACCTCACCTCTAACCAGCTTCTCACTCCTTGTTTGCTCATTTGCCTGTATGCGTCGTGTGCAAAGCCTAGTGCGCTGCGCCCTGGGTGTGTGCCGCGCGGATTACAACTTTGAATTGGGGGCGGCGGCTGTGTGCGTCGTGCCCTGTGTGTGTGCCGCGCCCCTACCTGTGTGCGTCGCACCCTGAAAACCGACTCCGACTTACTCCAAATGCTCACCAATGCACTCCAATCTCTTTGCAATGTCCCCCACTTTTTTTGATTTGCACAATGCCTCTAATTTTGGTGGAAAACTTGTATATAAAGCTTTGGGAGAGATGAGTTCGATTTTTTCTTCTTCAAAAACCCATTTTCTAATGTTGTGTTGTGGCACTTTTTCATTGACTTTAGAATGCACTGATTCTCACTTTCCCTTTGAAATTTTCGCTCAAATGATGAAATTTTCGGCACTCTTTGCAGGGATTTCACGACAGGTTATTTGGCCACGGAAACCATGACTGCATCTGAAAAATCAATTGGTGACTTTTTTTGCAAATTTTGTCATAAATGACACTTTGACTTTTCTTGAAAACAAAGTTTTGAAGAAGAGTCGAAGTCTATCCGCATGACGATGAAGCTTTCTGAACCATAACTATGTAAGGGCCTCACTCTGGCCTACATGGCTCTGCTGGACATGTTTCAAGTACCAAATTGATGAATTCCTAGACCTAGACCTCGAAATGACGTTTTTCCTTTAAAGGACTAGACACTGACTGTCATGGACTTTGATGATGATTAACAAAAGACCTGAGCCAGCAGGAGCCAGACATGAGACTATAATGACCTTCTCCATCAGATTATGGCATGCCCCTAGCGGAATGCAACTGGAAGAATGGAGTGGGACACCTAATCATGAAATGCATAAAGAGTTTTGATCTCTGACGGAGGACTTGACCAGATCGACTCTAACATCTTCAACTATATTGTATTCCACTATATTTGAAACTATCAAATTTTTAGAAGTATCTGGGGAAATATGATCAGTTTGAACAGTTTTAGATTTTTTATTAACTACTTTCTCCTTTGTGGGAGGAGATTTTTGTTTCTGAATTGTTATGGTTGAGTCAGTAGATGTTTTTCTCCTTGTAGATGTGGGCATATCCTCTCTTTCTTCTTCGGTGGGGAGAATAAAGTCCCATAACCCATTTAATTCGACTTCTTCTTCCGGCTCTATTTCTTCTCTAGTTGTTGAGGCATCTTCAACATCTTGATCTGATTCAGCACTTGAAATCACATTAAGAGGTTGAGATGGAAAAGTAAGAGTTCCATTGTATGGGTGATATGGTTTCTTAGGAACTCATGATTTAGCTACTTGTTTCTTTATTTCAATCATATCATTTGACATAGTTTTCAAGATTTTTTGAAGGCCTTCAAGATTGAATGGGTCCTTTGGAGTTTTCCTCTTTGATTCTGGCTAAAATTCACTTTTTCAGATTTCTTATCTTCCATCTCAAATCGTTTTTCTAAGGCTAAATTTCTCTTTTCTATAGACAGGGCTTCTTTCATGTTTTCTGAGAGTGTAGCCTTACTAGCTCTATCTACAAAAATGACTATATTAGAAGGTAAAGTAGAAATGTACCACTCTATTTGTACATCAACAACAAGTTTAGAAGCAGTTGGGATTTTGTTTAATAACTTGTTAAATCTGGAATTGAAACCTTTGATCCGTTCACCCGAATTTGTTTTTAGGTTAGAGAGAGCATTGATTAAATATGCCACAGTTCTATCATCTCCAAATTTTGCAAGAAATAGTTATTCAAAAGTTACCCAGTGTGCTATAGTTCTTGTTGGAAGAGAAAAGTACCAGGATCCTGTAGATCTTTTAAGAGTATAGGGAAACAATCGTACTAAAATATCTTCATGTGAAACCCCATTCAATTTCATGGCCAACATAAAACTGTTGATGTGTTTGTCAACAAGAAGACCATCATCTAGATTGTATTTGGGTAGCCATTTCTCTGGATAATCGAGAAGAGGATGTGGGTTTGCAAACAACACAACACCAGGATTAGTCCAAGGCTAATTAGCCATAACTTGAGTTAGGATTTGAGAAGATATAGAGGCAGATCCAGAAGTAGTGGGTATGGATGTAGAAATTACAACTGGACTAGTACTACTTGTGGTAGCAGTAATTGTTTGAGTAGAAGAAATGCAAATATGAGAGGATGTCAATGGAGGTGTAGTGAATGATGAAGTAAACGGAGGGGAATTTGATGTGACCTCACTTTTATCTGACTTAGATCTAGACACAGGAACTTTCTTATGCTATGAATGTATTGGAAACTCAAAGGGAGGTATTCCAAGTTTATCCCTCTTTGATTGTGTTAGGATACCAGTTTCTCTGAATAGAGAAGTAATACTTTCTTCAGAAGCTTTAGGTTTATCAAGCTTCTTAGTAGAAATAGTTATTCATTCTAGTTTATGAGCTAAGGATTGAAATTCGGGAGATTCTGGAGTATATTCTGAAGAAGGTAAGTTTCGAGATACTTCAAGAGATGATAGGGAAGTTTCTACAACTTCTGACTTCTGAGTCGGTGACGTAGAATGTGATTGAGAAAATGTAGGATTTTTTGAGGGGGATTGACTCTTGTGAAGGCTTCGAGTTTGAGATTTAGATTTATATTCCATTCATAGTCGGGGCCCTCCTTCTAGCACCAAAAATGTTGAGGCCTCAGAAATCTGTGGCAACAACAAGGGGGATAACCACCCGGTCTGAACCTTAGAGTAGTTCTTTTTCTGTTTGGGGTAGTGGCTTCGATTGGATATGATGGGACCAGTTTCCCAATGTTTTGGGTTTATATGATTTGTGGGATTCTCTCTGATGATTTGTAAAAGAATAACTAGAAATTAACACAACTTTATTCTAATACGAAAAACTTTGAATTAAATCTATTTTAATCTAACCCAGGGTATTACTAGTTTTATGTGATATAAAAATATGTCGATGTAATATATGATGTTATAGATCATTCGCAAACTATATAGAGTAAATATATTGTAAGAAAATTCCTTTGAGAAAATAGTTAATCAAAAGAATTGTGAAAAACATATCGCATATTCTAATGATCACATATAAAACATGCTATTCTCTATTTTGATATCATACAATGGTGCAGCTGATACTTGAAACAAAGATGAAAAATTTCATACATAATTCATGAAAGATAAACTTATCACTAATAATAGAACAAAAATTTAGCAAACATGATAATAGTACCAGATGTGTACCGTTCTCCTCATTTGACTAGTGACAATAGGCCATAATCAATCTTCTACCAACAAGTATCCCAAAGAATACAATAGTGCATCAACAATGATCAACAAAAAGATATTTGATTGAAAATACCATGTTCCATGATTCCATCAAGGCATTTACAAACCTACAATAGCGCATTCTTTGTAAATGTTCCTAATAAAATTCTAGATCCTTCTCGAAATGCATGAGAAGGGTTTAAATACTATTCTTAATTAACTAAACAATAACTTATACAAAATATCTATGAGGAGGTTTCAAACAACCTTCCTCGTTCCTAGTATCCAAGTTTCCAAAAATAAAATTTCTTAGCAATGACTCGGGTCTTCATTGATTAATCACCACTGCCAACTTTGCCTCTTAGCTCACAAATGTCGGGCATTGGCCTGACTTGTGGTGGCATCCTGAATAGTCTTTTCAACTGCCCTGCAAATATAGCATCATGTAATGGTGGAAGAATTCTCTGTACTGAATCCAAGGAGCAATTCAAGGTCATGATATGACTGTTTGGTTTGACCAAAAGTTTCCATACTCCATCCCAGTCGGTTTTTGATAGCCCCTCAATTGTTTCCTTCTGTAGTTGACTCTTATTCTTCCAATTATCATCTAATTCTTTAAGATCAGGAAGTGTTTTTGGATCACTCTCCTTTATGAGGTTGGATGTGTGCAACATGTGATTTATTATTTTGATAATGCTTTTTGAAATACCCAATGCTCTAGCTATTGCTAGTTCGACCTATTTCACCTGTGAGTCCCAATCAGTAAATAGAATATCCTTATGTCTTTCGTTGATCTTCAGGAGACTTGACATTTTCCCTTCATCTAAATCCTACCACTCAATATAATTAAAGATCTTAGAATTGAGTTCATTGAACTCAATTCTTTGATCAATAATGATGTTTGTTAATTGTTCACTAGTATTCAGAGGTGGAATGATATTTGATATATGTTGGAGGAAGAGCTACTTTTGCTTTGTTAGTAAAGTATTTAGTGTTAAAGCCTCATTAATGAATTCCTCTGCAGTAAGAATATCCTTATACTTTTCTAGGTCACTCTTTAGCTCCTAGATTTGTTTGTTTTTAACAGATAAGTCATTTTCATGACTTATTTTCATTACTTTCATATCCTATTGTAGCTTATGCAGATGCTCCTTTGTGTGATGGTTCACGTTGGCTATTTATTCATCTAACTGTCGTAGTAATAGTGTGATCTAGTCATCCTTTTCTTTAATCAAAATAGAGACTTTGGTTGCTTTGTTGATTGTTGTTGTAGCATAGGCTCCGGCAAATTGAGATATCCGATTCAAATGCTTAGTCGGATTTATTTGTGTGTCCTTCCATAGGACATCCATAAATTCATGTTCTAAAGGAGTTTCAATTCTCCTCCTCTTCCTCTGTCTTTTTACAACAACTCTATGAAGAGGGCTATAAAAGACGTCTAGAGGAGGGATATCTGTTACATTCAAGAAAATTTATGTATTTGGATCTGCAAGGATTACCTCTGTATCTTGGAAACTTGTTTTTGGACCTTCAGTGGTCACTATTGCTATTTGCCCTGGCAGGGTTTGAAATCCTGTGGTTTCTTGTGTTTATGACACCTTAGGGGTATCATGTAGTTTGTAATTGAATGAATCCCACATCTTTTCTAATTCATCTATTTCTGCTTCCTGCTCTTGTGACGTAATTGGCTTATTCTCCTTTTGAGACTTGGTTTCAATTCTATAATCAGTAATCCAAAATTCTTGTGGGAGGTATTCTAACCTTTGTCCTCTAAACTCCTAGAATCTTCTTAATTTCTCTAGGTCGAACTTTGTCTTAGCCACATTCAAAATCTGCTCAAAGTTCTCGGTTGATTCTAGTAAATCTTCAAACTCATCTACTATATGAGTTACATGTCTAATATTAACTGAAAGGGTGAATTTTTTTGCTACGTGCTGTGGATCAAAAGACCTTGTTGGTAGAACGGGGAGTTTTAATAACTACATATTATGATACTCTTTATATGCATGACCATAATTAAGAAGAATGAAGGGGAAAATTTGGCCATAGGGATTTCTTCATCTCCTTCACAATTTTTGTGAGGTCATTTCCTACTATTTGGTATGCTAATTATCCTGCCAATAGTTTATCCGATACATACATAGGGAGGACATGTGGGAAACATTGGCTACCAAATATCCTAATATAAGAGAAGGACTCTTCACGAAAATACTTTTCAATTGCTTAGAGGTCTGTGATAGCTTCTTTTGTGAATCTCAGAGATCTTCTATTGAAAACTAACTGATGTAAGGGAAGAACAACTCCCTAGCATAATTGGTGAAAATGTGGAATAAAATCATGTTCCCACATTTGCTTATAACTTAGGAAGATAGGAGTAGGATCATTGGTAGTCCATTTCCAACCCATGGTTGGAAAATGAGTGCAGAAACAAATGGCATCAAAGACATGTGTAGACATGAAGAATTGGGAAACTGCTCTAGAGGAGGTAGCCTTGTTTCGACGATATTCAGTAATCACTTTGGCCAAATTCTCAGAAAAAATTGTTGCCTGACTCATAATGTGATAATTAACACAAGCTTCAATTAAAGGAAACCAATTGATCGAGAACCTAAAATTATTAGGGAGACCATACAATCTACACAACATAGAGGCTGCAAAATTATAAGGATTGGCCAAAGAATCAATGGGCTACATACTCGCTTTATCTTGTTTGATTTTAATTTCTCTTCTCCTCCATTCCTGTATCATTTGAAACGGGCCTTCATTTTCCTTTACAAACTTTGCAACAAATTTTTTGTCGTAAATGTCCTGGGCATCGGGTAGCTTGTACATTTTTTGTAAATATTTGGCTCTAAAAGAACCCAAGGCTATATTTTTAGCTATCTTGATAAGTCTGTCTTCGACTTTTGTATTCTCTACTACCCATCTTATCATATCTGTGTATCGAAAGAGCCTAGTCCTTGCTGCTATTCGGTGAAGGAAAGAGTGTGCAACATCTATGAATTGCACTCCTAAGGGTTCTGTGTTGTTAGCGGTTGGTAGAATGTCTGTTACTTTAGGGTTTTCATTCTCCAGCTTAGTATAGACAGTTTTCCATGTAGTGGCACCTCCATCTGCAGCACATACTGTAAGTGTAAAACTGGATGACATATCTGTTCTTTCAATTTCTATGATAGATGGCTTGGTATGCTTCTCCATCACCTTTCGAATGGACATCGCTTGAACAAAGTTCCTATTAAAACTAACAACAATTAATTATTGCGTAAAATAAAAGATTTGATGAAATGACTGCACTTTGAAAGAAAAGATCCGGGAGCGAGTTCAACATTAATCAACCATAACGAACACCATGATTACATGCATAGTGATGATAACCATATTAAATCATTCTGACCTAACTGTGTGTAGCTTAAAAAAACTATTAAACATCTATCAAATCCGTCATGTTGGATATTTAAGCTATAGCGCCAATGAAACTTTGCTTGATGGATCTTGCGATCTGCGATATGCGATATTGCAAAATCGCAAGATCACAATATCGAGGTTTTGATAGGTAACGATGAAGCTCTTAATATAATATCCTCTGATGTGTGATATGCAATTAGCATGTCACATACAAAGTTCAACTGCAAGTCACATATCAGTATTTTTTGAATGTGCTTAAATTTTCTACTAAGGAATCATGCGATTTGTGATGAGGATTTTAATATTTTTTAAGTTAGGTTAAAAAGGGATTTTTTGAAAAGTGACAATTTTCTAAGAGTTGGAATTTTATTCACAAAGAGGGGAAAAATTCAATTTAAAAGGGTCCCTGTTTGTATTATATATAATAAAAATGGGGGGGTTGTTGCATAGGACAAAACAACCACAATCCAATTCTTAATACATGTTTAATACATATTTATACAAGGGGTATATTGGCACCATATCTAACAAATGAATTACCCATGTCAAATATAAACACAACCCAACAACCTAGCCTGGCCAAGACAATGTTGACATAATTCAAGTCGTAAAACTCAAACACCTAATGCACACTCATTTTCTTTCACAATTGAATTAAATCAAGAACAACCTACACCTCTAGCAAGGATGTAATAATAAAACCCATGAATGAGTTCTACTCTAAAAAAAAACAATTTTGTGCATGGTCATAACTTATAGAAGCAAAAGAAAAATCTCATGTTGGTGGAAATGATCAGATAATGAGGAAGGATCTTGGGAATAAACTAATCAATTGGGATGTCAACAACCATATGTACCAAGTTGCAATATAATTAGGTACAAAAACAACAATGTGCAAATTAGGTTTGATAGATAATGACAAGGTTGAAAATTTAGTACTCAATTTTGCAATCAAATTTGAGGTAGACTATGACAGTATAAAAACTCTAGTGTAACAAACATCTCTGCACAAATGGGAGAAATAATGCCAATTATTTTATTTTTCAGCTATGATCTACCTCAATTATCGACAAGAAAAGAAACCTTATAAAGTTGTATTTGTGTTTATAATGCTTTTTTTTCTTTTGAAATTAACTTCAAAATTGAATTTATGTAGTTTAAGTGTAGCCTCATCTATTTTTTGTAGCTGCATATCTTATCTATAGTTAATGTAATCTTCACATCCACTATTCGATAATAGTCTTATGGTTTCTGATGAATGTAGACTATAGAAATGAATGTATAAATGACTGGATTTACCACACTGGAGTGACAATATAAATTATTTAGTTTAATCTCCAATTTATTCAATGACATTCTAGAGTTTCAATGTAAAATACTGCCAATTAGTATGTAGAATCAACACCACCATCGCCAAAAGTTGGAGATCGATAGGTGTGCACAGTTTGATTGCTTACGTAAGTCATTCACTAAATCACCATTCCTCCCAGGACTAAATGATTGCAAAGTGACACCCCCCATATATGGAAAGTATTTCTACCCAAATTAAGGTAGTATGAAGGCATGTAGGTCGAACATCACAAGAGAATCTCATCGGTTGATTGAAGTGGAATCAAACATCTGAAACCATCCTTGCAATGATACATTTTTCTGGTTCTCAGTAGTTGTGACAAGCTAATGCTTCAAGGGGAATTTGAATTCTAAAGTAATGAAGCAAAGGGATGCATAGAAGAACATGTGTTGCAAATATGAAATGAAATGGTGAGAGATCAATACCATTACATCAATTTTTCATTGAGACCAAAAAGCCAAAAACATCACCATCTGGCATACAAGTGTAAATCCTAGAGCCATCTAAGTTGTGCTATGTCCTTTCAGTTGTTTGTTGACAAATTTATTTATAAATAACGCCAACAATAACCCTAGGATGGCTTCCATATTAACAAAAAAATAGAAAGTAAACCTGAAAAAATTCAATGTTTAAATGGTTGTAAGCTTCCAGTTCTAATAATAGCCAATTTTCATATACTACAAACCAAATTGAAAATTAATGTTAGATTAACCAGAAAATAAAAATTAAACTTGAAAATATTCAATGTTTAAATTGTTGTAATCTTCCAATTCTAATAACATCCGACTTTCTTGTTTTAGAAACCAAATTGACAATCAATGGGATATTTACCATGCAATCACCTGTATTAAAATTCAACATGAAACAACCTTAGTCTTTTTCCTAGATTCATTAATTGTAAATATCAATGTTATATTCAACTTTGGCTCTAAATGTTAAATAGAATGGTTGGATAAGAAATTTTGCACTTGGCACAAGCTGCATATGTTTGCCATGGTGGGATGATCAAACAATTTTTGGGGAACTTAAATATGACATATAACAGGGCTAGGAATTGCTATCATAAGTGACTCAAAAGGTATCGAAGGTGATCGAACCATGGGATTGGAGTCACTTCCATTTGCATTTATAGTTTGATAGTATAAGATGAATATGTGTTGGGCCAATATGCATCTCCCAACTACTGGTTGCAAGTTGTCTTTTGGGCAACATGTAAAAAATACTATGATCTAGAGGATCATTATGATGAACTTTCATAGGCTTGTTAATCGCTTTGGGCTCCTTGTGCACATTAGTATACTCTTTTCCTGAGCTTAAATTCTGGTTTCACCTACCTCTAATTGCTTCTAAGTATTTATCACAAGGTGATGCTTCAAGGGGACTTTGAATTCTAAACTAATTAATAAAATGGATGCATATTAATATTAATGATATATATATATTTACATACACATTCCTAGTTTGTTCAGCTGAATATCCAATATAATTAGCAAGCATACTAACAAATCTTGATGCGGATATAAATTAAGATATTTTTCTTCTTCCCCTATAGTAATGGGTTGAAGAATGATACCCCATGTATAAAGGCAAGCATGGGAGGTTTTAGAAATCAATTCCTTTGGAGTCTCAAGTATTATCAAGAATGAAAATATTCTACAAAACACATACTAAGTTCTAACAGATTCAAAGTCGAAGGTGGACTATATTCGAACCAAAGATTTAGTTCAATACGGAAACAAGACATAAGAGTAAAATAGAATATTGTGTCTAATAAGAAAGTGAGTCATACTAGTAAAATGAATTCTTTTTCATAAATAGAGGGAGAATTTCATTCACAATAACAATATGAAGAGAAATTAATCCTTCAAAATTTTATTATATAATAAGAAATAATTACATGTATCAAAGTTAAAAGTGTTGACAAGTATAATATGAAGCAACACGTATTTAATATATATTATTAAACATTAAGGTACGTTGTGATCTGTGTTTATGTTTTTATTTATGACAATTTGCCTCTAACAGATGTCATAAGTGTTTATAAGTGCTTTATTTAATATATATTATTAAATATTGATGTATGATGTGACCTTCACTTATGTGTTCCTTTGTCATAAATGGCTTCAATAAATATCATATGTCTTCATATGACATAGACATCATCCAACATGCATCAGTCGAGCATGCTACTTATTCATATACTATTGAGCCATGTAAACCCTCGTAGTGTATGAGCCTAGTCTAACCTTATATATGAAGCCCGTTTACCTCTATGCTTAAGTCCTACCATCCCATCCATCTATATGATACGCTAAGTCTAAGTAAGGTAGTGTCTAGGAATATGGTGGTAAGAGTAAATAGAAAGGTAAAAGTAGGTAGCATAGTAAAGTTTCTAACTGCCTAATCATATGCTATTTGATTTGCTCCTAGAATTCCAAATAGGGAAGTCATATTAGCAACCTTCCTCTCTTCTGGAGAGGCATCAAGTTTTGAGAAAATATCTGTCCAAAGATATGTGGAAATCCAAAAATGGACTCCTACATCAAAATTTATGGCTTGCGGATGATCAAGGACTTGAAGTCCTAAGAATGATGCAATATAGGAGGTCCAGGATAACAGAGATTGATGCATCTAGAAATTCAGTGTATATGAGATCAGAATGTCAGATGTCCAATATATTGGTGCATCAAAAGATCGAAGTTCTACATATCACCACATTGGTCATTGAAGGTCAGCATATCGTCGTGTCAACGATTAGAGGTCAACGTATCTACGCATCACGAGATTGAATCTTTGGAGATCATTGTATCGACACATTGGAATGTTGAAGATTGACATATCCATGATATTAGAATATCAGAGGTGTGATAAATCAAGCAAGTTGTATAAGAGGTTGGAGGATATCGAAATCCCAAAGATCAACATATGAGAACATCGACATATCGGAGATCGGACTATCAAAACTTTGTCAAGAGAGGAACCTTCAAAATATTTTGATATCAATAAGTGCGATAAGCCTTTAAAAGTGCCTAGGAATGCCAGAAGAGGATTAAAAAAGGATTTCATTGCTAAACTAAGGTTGACGGGTCCTCCTCTCTCTCCTCTAATAGGACACATGGTAGCATGTCATTAGCTCCAATAAGGACACATGGCAATATATGATTGGCTCTGATAAGGTACAATGGCAACTGACATCATCATGGCATGGTAGTACGACGGGACATATTGCAAGTATATTCAACCTGATTGGGTAGGCTAATGTGCTAGAACTGGGTGACATGTGTCACCACTAAGGAGTCACCATGTGGTGTGATGACGTGAGATCAGAATATGGTGATTGGAGTTTGAAGAAATCAGAACACTATAATAGTTCGAGTATTAAAAACTTCTGATATAGAGGTATTCTGATAATGGGTTGGCACATGGTCGTGAGAGGTAAAAGGACCAAGGGCACAGAGCAGTCAAAAATGGGAGAATGGCCACCAATAGGACACTAAAGGCTTAACACCTTAACGTTAAGCGACAAGTTATAGGCAGAAGTCTGATCGTGATAATTGTGGTAAGGGATGAGTAGAAGGAGCTCAGTAATCAGAGGATTAGAATATCGAAACTTTAGAATAGTTGGTTATTGAAAAGTCATGATGGAGGGAGCTTCTGATATTGGGCAGGCTCTTGGTCATGTAAATCCATAGAGCCAAGCATGTAGAGTGTAGGATAGGAAGATTGGCCCCCAATAGGAACATTACACTACTGTGAAGTTATGATGTGGAATTTTTCTAATAAGGAAGAGAAGAGAGTTAAAGGTGTACGGGCCAAAAGCTGTGAGTTGAATGCAAAATGAGAGGAGTTTGTCTCAGGAGTAATGGTGACTATCACAGATTGTTGGGTCAATGTCGCATGCACCATGATCTTCGAGAAAGAGTGTTGGATCTTCCTTAAGGAGAAACAAGCGATTTGTATGCTCCAATGCACATCTTGAGTGATTTAAATGAAAGTATGGGACTCATGAAGTAGTGTGCAGGTCATTTGAGAATTAATTTCTCAGCAAGGAGCTCCATGCAGTTAGGCGATCAAGGATTGGAAGGTTGATCTCTATTTCTACACTAAGATAAGAAGTTGACAAGAGATGCAACAGTGGCAAGGAAGGCAATGCCTAAGTCCATTGAGAATCCATGTCGAAGGATAGTCAAGTTGTGAGAAACCATGAATTAGCACAAACAACCTTAGTGATAGGAGTTTTGTTCGCAAATAGGACTGCGCCTGGTTGGAGTGTGTAGGTGGACTGAGAATTGATTCTCAGTATGGAGAAAATGTGAATTTCCCATTCTCGTGGTTAATGCAGTGGCAGTGACCAAGTCATATATAGCAGCTGAATGGTAGAGGCACGCCAAGGTACACTCACACAGCTTGAATATAAGACAGAGTGCAAACATTGATTGGGGTGCAGTAGAGGATAAAATCCACAGAGCTCAAATGAGAAATGTGGTGGAAAGCAACATAGTTGCAAGAGAGCTAAGTGGAAATTTTATGTGTGTGTTCATTACTATGTAACGAGGAGAGAGAGCCTTCTATGCAAAGAAAGGATCGATAGAGCCTATGTAGAGGTAAGAAACCCCGAGAGCTGTGCTACTCTGAGAAAGGAAAAAGTTGTCTACATTTCTATGAGAAAAGGAGAAGTTTCTTGTGTTATGGAATGGCCGAAGGTGCATGTGAAGAGAAAGAAGGCCGAGAGTTGTGTGTGTTTTCTAGAGAGAAAAAGGCAGAGAGCTGAGTGACTGTTGATGAAGAGCACAGAAGAGGGTTACATGGAATGTGATGAGTGACTAATGTTGAGTAGATCATTGTGTTGTTGCAGAGTGAGTAGAGACCATAGTTGATATAAGTTAGAGTGGCTACCAAATTACAGATAACATTGAGATCCAATTTTTGTGTGGGTTTGAGCCTACATACAAGAACTTGGTGCTTCCATCTCTAGTGGGTGCTTGAGGAGGCTTGGAATTGGTACCTCTTCTAATTTGGTGCTTGAATAAACCCAAGGAGATGCAAGCTGGTGCTTGCAACAATTCCTTGAAGTTGGTGCTTCACATGGTGCTTCTAGTAAGATGGATAAGGAATGACAAAAAGAGGGAGTTGGTGCTTCTTACTAGTGGCTGCTAGCAAACAATCAAAGAGGTCGATGCCTCTTGGCAAGTTGGTGCTTGCTAACCAAAGGGGGTCGATGCCTCCTGTGATTGGGGTATCACAAACAAACATATGTAATTAATTGGGTGCTTAACTTACATCATAAACAAACAACAAATTTGGTGGTTTTTTCCCTGTGGGTTTCAATGTGAAAAACAATCTATTAAATGTATGTTGCTCATGTGATTGTTGTTTGAACTTGTGGTTATGAAATATTGTTGATTCACTATTTTTGTGAATGTATGATCTCACAAGTAAAATAATATAAGAAGGGACATTAAGCATAATAATAAGAATAATAGAGCTTCTTAATTACTAATTCACCTCCCCCCCCACCAACTCCTTATTCCAATAGGGATGAAGAGAGAGAGAAATTATGTTTGATATCATCTTATTTCTCTTGAATTCAAATTTTAATGAAACAATCGGTTTCATCTACTTATATCTTTCCTTAGGTACAAGGTATCGTGTAAACACCTTTCATGAATAAATGGTCAATGTGGTCTTTGACTTACTTGAGGGAGGATTAAATGGTACAGAGAGGTTTAAAAGCCATAGAGATGCTCTTTTTTCTTAAAATATGAGAAAGGATATCCATACTCTCTTGAATTAAAGGGAGATGAATGTTGGTGATAGGATCATTGAATTCATCCTTCGATTTGGTTCCATTAGAAGATTTTTGGAAGGCCCTGATGCATTGGTACCCATCATTCTTAAAAACCTTCAGAAGATAAGATTTCTCAGCATCAAGTTGATTATCTGAATGTAGGATTCTGTGAGTAGAATTATTTAGATATATGTCTTCCAGATCCACCACATAAATGTAGTAATTTCCATCACACATTTATGTTATGGATCTAGATGACATATATCTAAATCAAGTTGATTATTATTAGAATTCATTTGGGCATGAGTGGCTAGGGTGTTCAAGATGCCGAATTTTTGGGATGGGTGATGATGGGAATTATCATGAAGGTACTATACTGTACATGAATTAATCTCAATGTGATTGATCCAAAAGAAGAATATCTAAACAATTCTCCTCACAGAAGCCTGAGTTCAAAAATAAATTATCTTATTTTTTAAAGATTGTTTTATTAAATTAGTTTATTTTTATTTATTTATTCACTTACATGGTTATGGTTGTAACAAGTATTTATATATATATAAATATAGAAGAAATGCCAATACAATAGGATGGAGTATCGTCCTTTTAATTATTTTTTTGTACTTTTGTATTTAATTATGGTTGTAACAATAGTTAGGTTTGGATTTCGTTACTCTTTTCTCTAATTCAAAATTTGAAAAAATGGTATCAAAGTCACGGTAATGAGTAACAAAGGAATTTAGTGAAGGAGTCGAAAGATTGTTCTTATTATATAATGAATGCATATTTGGAAAGAAGAAAGCCGAAACCTCTAAAGAATCAATTAATGATTTTTGTAGAAATTAAGTAAGAAAGGAATCTTGTAAAGAATCATTAGGGTTGTGTTAGTCATCAAAGAGGTCATGGATAAAGGTACCATTTAGATGGTAGACCCTAGTGAGCTATAGTTTCCAATATTTGGTTGGTCCTGAGCGTGAGAGAACTAGGAAGCCACAAAGCCAAATATTGTGGAAAGTGAAGTCATTATTGTTATCTAATTATTGCAATTTGCTAGAGAGGGGCCACATAATGTGTTGGAAAAGGGGCCTATGTTAGTGAGTAAAGTATAAATCATCAATTATAGATAAAATTGAGTTCCAATTTGAGTGTGGGTTGGAGACCACATGTGGGAAGTTGGTGCTTCCATCTCTAGTGGGTGCTTGAGAAGGCTTGGGGGTTGGTGCCTCCTACAAGTTGGTGCTTTCGTAAATCCAAGCTTCAAGTTGGTGCTTGCAACAAATCCATGGACTTGGTGCTTTTCATGGTGCTTCTGGTAAGATGGAAAGGGATCTACAAAAAGAGGGAGTTAAAGTGCTTCCTATTAGTTGATGCTAGCAAACAATCAAAGAGTTGGGTGCCCCTTGGAAAGTTTGTTCTTGCTAACCAAAGGGGTTCCATGCCTCCCATGAGTGGTTGCTCACAACGAAACATATGTAATTAAGTGGGTGCTTAACTTACATCATAAAAAAACAATAAATTTGGTGGGTTTTTCCCTTTGGTTTTCCACGTGAAAAACATTGTGTCAAATGTATGCTTCTCATGTGATTGTTGTTTGAACTTGTGGGTCTAAAATATTGTTGGTTCATTATTTTTGTGAATGTATGATCTCACAAGTAAAAGAATATAAGAAGGGATTGTAAGCATAATAAGAAAAATAATAGAGATTCTTAATTACTGATTCACCACCCCCCCCCACAATAATTCCTTATTCCAACAATTGGTATCAGAGTGATGTTCCCTCAGTAATATTTTAAACATTGGAAGCTAGATCTATAAGGAATTATGTCTAGGCACAAGAGTCAAGAAGCTTACTCAAGTAGGATACCAGCCTTTGATAGGACCAACTATTATTTTTAGAAATTTGTAATTGAAGTGTATCTTATGTCCCTAGGAGTAGATGTTTGGTCTTTAGTATTGGTATAATACAATGTCCCTAGTATTCCTCCCACTTATGCAGATGGAAAAAAATTATATTTGAGAAATGGTAAAGCCAAGTATGCCATTGTCACTAGTCTTAGTCAATTAGAAATTGTAAAAGTTATGTATTGTAAATCTGCTACTGAAGTGTGGGTAAACCTTAGCCAAAGTCATGAAGGAGATGAAAAAATCAAGCAAGTAAAACTTCAGACTTTCAGAATGAGGTTTTAAAGCTTGAGAATGGATTAGAATGAAAGCATAGCAGATTACTTCCTTAGATTTGATGAAGTGACTAATATTATTAGAGGACTTGATGATGAATTGAAGGAAGAGATGATGATTCTGAAAGTATTAAGATCTCTACCCATGATATCTAATGCCAAAATCTCAACTATTGAGGAAATGGATAATCTGAAGGATCTCAAGATGGATTAGCTACATGGTACTCTCACAACCTATGAGATGAGAGTTGGAATAAAATGATCAAAACCAAAGGAAGCATCGTTCAAAGTATCCATGAAGGGAAAGGAACACAAAGATCATCAAGATTTCTCCAGCTGTGAATTTGATCAGGAGCTAGCTCAAGAAGCCAGAAAACTGAAGCCTGGCTAAGGAAAATAAAGGGAAGTTGCCCTTTAAGTGTTTTGACTGTGCAAGAGCTAGAGATTTTTCTTCCAATTTCCCTTATAAAGAAAAGGATAAAAGGGAATAGGATATGAAATTTGGAAACAAGTCTTAGATACATCTGAAGAAAGAGCCCTATAAGAAGAAGGGGTTCTACTTCAAAGAGGATAGCTCAACACCAGAGTTATATTTTGAAGACTCATCGAATAATGAGTCAGATAATTATCTTCTTCTAGCCCTTGAAATAGACTCCATAAACTAGGGTATTATGGACTCTGAAGAGGAAGAAGAAGGAGTGGTAGAACATGAAGGGGAGCTCATCATTTCCCTCGACGAGTTAAAGAGATAAATGAAGGAAAATAAGTAGCTGAAGGAACAATTGCATCATGCAGAGGAAGGAATGTCTAACTATTATAATGAGGAGTTTTCCTATCGAAAAGAAAATCTTGAAGAAGCTATCAAGAGCAAGGAAAATATAATCCTTTTACTAAAAGAGAAACAAGGAAACAATGAGAGACTAGAAGAGGAGAACAAGCAGTTGAAATAGGAGCTGCTAAAGTTAAAAAGGGGAACGATATCATAGATATGAAAAGATGATATTCTGTCTGTAAAAGTTGAGCTGGAGGAGGCGAAACAAAAAGAAGAAGTTCTCCATGACCTGATTCAAGAATGGGAATAGAACTGTTAGAGTCTTGAAGTAGAGGTTTTCTCTCTGAGAACCAATCTTGAGAAAGAAAATAATGAGAAGAGTATAGCTGAAAATTTTTCTTAAGGGACAAGGAGACTAAATCAGATCCTAAATATTCAAAGGCCCTCAGGAATCAAAATGAGTCTGGGATAATCTAAGACACAAGAATCTTCTATTGGGAAAATAGACTTCAATTCCGCAGGATTCGACGAATCATAGAGCCATGAGAAGAAGCATCATGGAATATTTAATGAAGACAAAGGAGTTGTTGGTCACAGAGGAAATCATAAATGGAGAATGAACCAATCATCCATACAACCAAGGTATTTTCCTACATAATCCCATAATTCTTCTAACAATAGGCATGCCTATTTATTTTATGGTCATTTCTATAATGTCATATATTTGGACATAAAGGCATTGATTGTAGAAGGATCAAAGTTGAAAGAAATGAAAATCCTAGATGTAATACACATCAGATCTATAAGTCTCAAAGCTCTTCTCTTAGAAATTGGAATGCCTTATCTTCCTTGCTAAGTGAAGTAGAATGCTCCAAATGTAATAATTTTGGGCACAATTCCAGTGAGTGCAGAAGAATGTTTGAATACATGTCTAAGTCCCAAAATGTTAGATAGGAAGCTCTCCAGAAGGATAAAGGAAGCTGGAAGTTATGGAAGAAGGAGGGGGGATGATTTTACCAAGGGGAGTAGATGCTCTGTTTCACTTCAGTGAAGGAATAAAATGGCCTCAAATGAGGCCAAATAAGTTAGATGTAGGAAGCTAAAAGGAATGAAAAGAAAAGTGCATATGATTCATGAAGTAGGAGTGCAACCAGCATGATGAGTAGATAACAATATATTATGTTGTGGGAAGAAGATGGGTTGCAGTGGAAATATGGAATGACATGAACCTTATAGTCAAGTCAAGTCCACATAATTAGTCCCCATGTAGAGGTTTCAACTTTGGGTGAGTAGTGATGACTGTAACATTTCTCAAGAGAAGTGAAAATAGAAGATGAAGCAACAACAACAAAGAAGAGCGGGCTAAAATGCATCATCATTTAGTATTTGTAGCAGCAACAATACCATGATAAGTTTAATCGGTATCATTTTTTTAAATTGATAGAAAATATGCATTAGTGGTGAGTATTCAGCCAACAACTATAAGAAGTCAAAAATTGGAGGCATTCAAATTAGAGGCAGTATATGTTTAGGGGGATCATATTACATATGCCTAGTTTATGGAGAAGCAATAATGATGAGTCCTTGAAGAGATGTCTACAAAGTAGAATGCACATATCAATAGCTATATTTTGGTCTTTATAGCCAATGATTGCATAAGGAGAAAAAGGAAACTTGTAGCCCCTTGTCATTGATTCCAAGGGGGGAGACAATGTGTCAAGAAGTTTTGATGGCCTATGCAAAAGAAAGTAGGCCATTGGTGTCTCATGCAATGAGATGTTTGGAAGAAGCATGAGGTTTGGCCATCACATGAAGAGAAGGATGGAGTGTTGCCATCAATGCCAAAGGGGGAGATGGGTTGGGCAGTTGGCATTGCCTAACTGTTGGCAGGAGCATTTCCTAACTGTTGGAAAGAGTGTTGGGATTAATGTCAAACATACTAGCTTGGATGCTTGGTGCAACATATGTTGGCAGTGATGGCCTAAGATGTCCATAGTAGCTACAAGATTCATGCAGAGGATCACCTTGGTGGTTGTTATTCCAATTTTGTAGAGATTCAAGGAGAAGAATAATATCAGACAGCTTGGAGCCATTCTAGGGGTAGGATATAGACACAAAACCTACATTTGACCCTCTACATTACAAAGTTATTTCAAAGAGCTTTAGAACTATATACAGAAGTCCAAAAATGGACTCTTGGATCAAAAGTTATGGCTTGCCAAAGATCAGGGACTTGAAGTCCTAAGAAGGCTGGAATATCGGAGATCGGCACATCTAAAAAATTATCATATCAAAGATAGGAATGTCACAGGTCCATTATAATGAAACATTAAAAGATTGGAGGTCAGCATATGGGTGCATCAGTGATGGGAGGTTATCATATCGACGCGTCGGCGATTAGAGGTCAATGTATCCGCACATCAGGAGATCAAAACTTTGGAGATTAGTGTCTTGGCACATTGGAATGTCGAAGATTGACATATCAACGATATTAGAATATCAGAGGTGTGATACATCAAAGCATGTTGTATCAGATATTGGAGGATATCAGAGATCCTAGAGTTTGACATATGAGAAAATCAACATATCAGAGATTGAACTAGTGGAACATTATCAAGAAAGGAACCTTCAAAATGTTCTGATATCGATAAGTGTCGATAAGCCTTTAAAAGTGCATAGGAATTCCAAAGGAGAGTTAACAAAGGATTTTAGTGAGAAAATAAGGTTAACGAGTCCTCCTCTCTCTCCTCTAGCAGGACACATGACAGCATGTCATTAGCTCCAACAAGGACACATGGGAGGATCTGATTGGCTCTAATAAGGTATAGTGGCAGCTGACATCAACATGGCGTCGCAGTATGACACGACATGTGGCAGGCATATTCAACCTGATTAGGTAGGCTAATGGACCAGAATAGGGTGACAGGTGTCACCACTAAGAAGTTTCCATGTGGTGTGATGACGTTAGATAGGAAGTCGGTGATTGGAGGTTGAAGAAATCAGAACACTATAATAGTTGGAGTATTGAAAAGTTTTGATATAGAGGGATTCTAATAATGGTTTGGTGCATGGTCATGAGAGGTCAAAGGACCAAGGGCACAAAGCAATTGAAAATTAGAGAATGGCCAACAACAGGAGTCTAAAGTCTTAGCATCTGTGTTGATCATTACAGTAAGGGTTAAGCAGAAGGAGCTCAAAAATTGGAGGATTAGAATATCGGAACTTTAGAACAGTTGGTTATTGAAAATTTTTGATGGAGGGAGCTTCTGATATTGGGTAGGATCTTGGTCATGTAAGTCCATAGAGCCAAGCACGCAGAGCATGGGATAAGAAGATTGGCCCCTGATATGAACATTGCACTACTATGAAATTGTGATGCGAAATTTTTCTAATAAGGAAGAGAAGAGAGTTAAAGGCATATAGGTCAGAAGTTGTGAGGTGAATGTAGAATGAGAGGAGTTGGTCTCAAGAGTAATGGTGGTTGTCACAGATTATTAGGTCAAGGCCTTGTGCACCACTATCTTCGAGAAAGAGTGTTCGGTCTGCCTTGAGGAGAGATAAGTAATCTTTGTGCTCTAGTGCATGTCTTCAGTGATTTAAATGAAAGTATGGGACTCATGAAGTAGTTTTCAGGTCATCTGAGAATTAATTTCTTAGCAGGGAGCTCCATGCAGTTAGGCGATCAAGGATTCTAAGGTTGATCTCTGTTTCTACACTAAGACAATAATTTGATAGGAGACACAACAGTGGCAAGGAAGGCCATGCCTAAGTCCATTGAGAAGCTATGTCGAAGGATAGTCAAGTTGTGAGAAACCATGAATAAGCATGGAGAGCCTTAGTGATAGGAGTTTTGTTCATAAATAGGACTACGCCTGGTTGGAGTGTGTAGGTGGACTGAGAATTGGTTCTCAGTATGGAGAAATTTTGAATTTCCTATTCTCGTGGTTAATGCAGTGGAAGTGACCAAGTCATATATAGCAGCTGAATGGTAGAGACACGTTGAGGTACACTCGCACAGTTTGAATACAAGATAGAGTGGAAACATCGATTAGGTTGCAGTAAAGGAACAAAACCAGGGAGCTCAAATGAGAAATGTGGGGGAAAGCAACATAGTAGCAAGAGAGCTTAGTGGAAATGCTCTGTGTATGTTCATTACTATGTAACACTGAGAGAGAGATAGTTATGCAAAGAAAGGTCGATAGGGCCTATGTAGAGGTAAGAGACCCCAAGAACTCTGCTACTATGATAAATGCAAAAGTTGTCTATGCTGCTATGAGAAAGGAAGAAGTTTCATGTGCTGCAGAATGGTCGAAGGTGCCTATGAAGAGAAAGAAGGTTGAGAGTTGTGTGTGTTTTGTTGAGAGAAAAAGGCCGAGAGCTGAGTGACTATTAATGAAGAGTAGAGAATAGGGCTACATGGACTGCAATGAGTGACTAATGTAGAGCAGATCAGTGTGCTGCTGCAAACTGAGAAGAGACCATAGTTGATATAAGGTAGAGTGGCTACCAAATTACAAATAACACTGAGATTCAATTTTTGTGTGGGTTGGAGCCTACATATAGAAACTTGGTGCTTCCATATCTATTGGGTGCTTGAGAGGGCTTGGGATTGGTGCCTCTTCCAATTTGGTGCTTGCAACAAATCCTTGAAGTTGGTGCTTCACATGGTACTTTTGGTAAAATGGAGAGGGAACTACAAAAAGAGGGAGTCTGTGCTTCTTGCAAGTGGCTGCTCGAAAATAATCAAAGAGGTTGATGCCTCTTGGCAAGTTTGTGCTAGCTAACCAAAGGGGGTTGAAACCTCTTGTGATCTCACAAACAAATATGTAATTAAGTGGGTGCTTAACTTACATCATAAACAAACAACAAATTTGGTGGTTTTTTCTCTGTGGGTTTCCATGCTGAAAACAATCTGTCAAATGTATGTTTCTCATGTGATTGTTGTTTGAACTTGTGGTTCTAAAATATTGTTGGTTCACTATTTTTGTGAATGTATGATTTCATAAGTAAAAGAATATAAGAAGGAACTGTAAGAATAATAAGAAAAATAATAGATCTTCTTAATTACTGATTCACCCCCCCTCTCAACAATTCCTTATAAACACGGATGAAGAGTGAGAGAAATTATGTTTTATATCAACTTACTTCTCTTGAATTCAAATTTTAATGGAACAATATGTTTCATATACATATATCTTGACTTAGGCACAAGGGATCATGTAAACACCTTTCATGAATAAATGGTCAATGTATTCTTTGACTGACTTGAGGGAGCATTAAATGGTACAGAGAGGTTTAAAAGCCATATAGATTTTTTTTCTTCTTAAAATACAAGCAAACATGTCCATACTCCCTTGAATGTAAGGGAGATGAATGTTGGCGATAGGATCATTGAATTCATTCTTCGCTTTGGTTCCATTACAATATTTTTGCAAGGCTCTGATGCATTGGTACCCATTATTCTTAAAAACATTTAGAAGATAAACTTTATCAACATCAAGTTGATTTTCTGAATGTAGGCTTATGTGAGTATAATTATTTAGATATGTGTCTTCCATATCCATCACATAAATGTAGTAATTTCCATAATTCATTTATGTTATGGGTGTTGATTACATATATCTAAATCAAGTTGATTATTATTAGAATTAATTTAGGCACGAATGGCTGGAGTGTTCAAGACACCAAATTTTTGGGGTAAGTGATGATGGGAATTATCATGAAGGTACTATACTATACATGAACTAATCTCAATGTGATTGATCCAAAAGAACAATATCTAAACAATTCTCCTCACAAAAGCCTCCATTTGAAAATACATTATCTTATTTTTTAAAGATTGTTCTGTTAAATTAGTTTATTTTTATTTATATATTGACTTACATGGGTATTTATATGGTTGTAACAAGTATTTCTATATATAAAAATATAGAAGAAAGGTTAATGCAATAAGATGGAGTATCTTCTTTGTAATTAATTTTGTGTAGTTTTGTGTTTCATTATGGTTGTAAGAATAGTTAAATTTGGATTTTGCTATTTTTTTCTCTAATTCAAAAATTGAAAAAAATGGTATAAAATCCATGGTAAGGAGTAACAAAGGAATTTAGTGAAGGAGTCAAAAGATTGTTCTTATTATATAAGGAATGCATATTTGGAAAGAGGAAAGAGGAAACCTTTAAAGAACTAATTAAGACTGTTTGTAGAAAATAGGTAAGAAAGGAGTCTTGTAAATAATCATTAGGGTTATGTTAGTCATCAAAGAGGTCATGGATAAAGACATTGGTTATATGGTAGACCCTAGTGAGCTATATTTTCCAATATTCGGTTGGCCTTGAGCCTGAGAAAGTTAGAGAGCCACAAAGCCGAGTATTGTGGAAACTGAAGTGATTATTGTTATCTAGTTGTTGTAATCTGGAAGACAAGGGCCACATAACGTATTGGAAAAGTAGCCCATGTTAGTGAGTAAAGTATAAATCATCAATAAGATACTCTTTTTTTTCCATTAAAGATTTTTTTGTAGTTGCTACATATTATTGCATGACTTCATTTACTAGGGAATTAAAAAGGAAAAATTTTCTAATAAAAGTTGGCCTTATCATCCTAAAAGTTACTACATTTAATCGTATACCATGATTTGAAAGTTTCATCACTTGGCATCCCTTGAATAATAAAAACCATTGATTAGTCAAATGGTGTATTTATATTCTACTTATTTTATACAATATTCTACAAAGCTTCTTTGATTTCCCATAGAAAATTCCCCTTTCCTATGATAAATGCATTTTAATTTCTTCAATTTTGAAGATTCAATTTTGAATATTTGTGATATCATATATTCTAATCCTCTAATTTCTTTGAGTAGCCAAATATTTTCTTATATTTTAACTTGCATGGGGAAAACTATAAATTGTGGTTGATAGAGATGATGACCTTGTTGAGGGCTCAGGACATTTGTGATTATGAATCTCGTGGGTATACAAGGCCCATAAACATGTCATTCAAATAGGACCTGATGAATTCCTAGAGGAAGCAATTAAGAGAAAATAGAATAAAGGATTCAAAGGCATTGCTTATCATCTAAAATTCTTTCGATGAAACTATCCTCCCAAGATTTATCTTGCGAAGTTCTCTGTAACCTCCTAAGGTATCTTAGAGGAACCTATCAGTGTATCACCAAGGTGAAGAGAGTGAACTATAAACCTTCATAATGCACTTAAAAAACATAGTAATGAATTATTTATAGTCTATAGATGAATACATTAACCTACTAATGACCACTATAAATTAGTTGAATATGTACAACGAAGAAATGATAGATGATAATGTAGTCAAGGAGGCTCTCAGAACCCTATCCAAAAAGTTTGATTTGGTATTCATAGTGATAAAAGAAGCAAGAGATCTGAGTTAACTCTCTATAGGTGAATTAATGGGGTATATTCTCTTACGTGAATCTAGAAGTAATAGAAATAACAATTCCTTGAAAACACATTCAAGGATCAAGTTTCACTTTCTAGAGGAAAAGGAAAAGGTAGTAGAGGCAAGAGCCAAAATGATAATGATGAATGTTTAAAACAAGAAAGGAGTAGTGCAAAGGCTTATAAAGAATTTAAAGGTCTGATAAATATAAAATCAAATGTTATTATTTCAATAAAATGGGTCATTAGGGCTAGTGAATATTTCAAGAAGTAAGCCTAGGAAAACAAAATGCCAATTACCTTAATATATGAACATTGAATAATTGTTGTTTCTTTCTAGTGTTGATTCCCATGAAACCTCAAATTATATATGGTTTCTAGATAGTGGTTATAATAATCTTGTGACTAGAAATATAGATTTAATTTCAAATTTGGATGAATCAGTGAAAGAAAAAGCTAAATTAGGGAGACATTATATTGTCGATGGGAAGGGTAAAGGAATCTATATGATGATCAAATAGGGCCAATAAGTACATATATTATATGTGTTTCATGCCTCGAGTTTGAAACATAACCTAATTATTATTGTCCAAATAACCCAAAAATGGTATAATGTAGACTTTAAAGAATAATAATGTTTCCTTTATGATAATCATCAAAGTAACAATTTAATTCTTAAAATTTAAATGACCAAGAATTGAATGTATTTACTTGTCATGAATTATGACAAACAAGACACTCCATTTTCCCAAAACGAAACCTACATGGATGATTTCTAGTTATGGCATTCCAAATATGGTAATCTTCATTTATTGAATTTGAGTTGTTACAATAGAAATGGATTGTTAGGGGTCTATATTCCATATCTGAAGCAACTGCCACATGTGAGTGTTGGAATATTGCAAAGAAACATGGGGAAAATTTTCTTGAAGGTTTATCCTATAAAACATAGGACAACCTAGAGTTCATTCATAATTATTTGTGTCAACCAATGGTAATATTCTTGGTTGGAGGTTATTATTTTATAAAATTTATAGATAACTATAGTAGAAATAATTGGATGTACATCCTTGTAAAGAAATCAAAATCATTTGACAAGTTTAAAGAATTCAAAGCACTAGTTGAGAAATAGAGTGTCTACCCAATTAAACTATGGATATCAGATAGAGGAGGTGAATATGATCTAAATGGGTTTAAAAAATATGCAAGGAACATGGCATAAAATGAAAATTCATAGAAACATATACACCAAAGAAGAATGTTGTATCCAAGAGAAAGACCATAACTACCATGAAGATGGAAAGGAGTATGTTGAAAGGAAAAAATTTGTCATGTAAATTTTTGAGAGTTGTAGGTTTTGTATATATTTTGAACATGTAACCAACAATAGTGTGAAAAATAAAGTGTGACAAGGACCATGGTTAGATAATAGTTTTTATGTAACACAACTTATATTTTTTGGTTGCATAGCATATGGCCATGTAGCTAAACAAATGAGGATGACATTGGGTGAAATAAGTAAGAAATTTATTTTGATTAAATACAATGAATAGTTCAAGGATTGAACTCTATACAATCCACACAAAAAGGAAGTGGTCATCATTAGAGATATAGAGTTTATAGAAGAAGAGGCTTGGGATATAAGTATAACAACTAGAACAATAATTCCACATATAAAGGAATAGAAGACGAAGAAAGGGTTAAATAAAAATGTTAATATATTTTTTTCACCTAATAGGAGCAATATATTGACTCCAATAAATTCTACTTAAGAAAAAACTTCAAACACTTCAAGTATGTATCTTCATAGTCTTCAATCTAATAGCAATTATCAATCAAGTCCTAGAAATTTGAGAAGTCTAAAGGATATGTATGAAGAGTTAGAAACTCATTAAAATTATGCATTGTTCACTTTCCAACCCACATTTTTTTAGGAAGCAATCGAACATGAACAATGTGTTAAGGCTATGGATGAGGAAATAGATTTTATTGAGAGAAATGAAAGACTGTATCTAGTAGATTTACTCTAAGACAAAGAATTTATGAGAGTGAAATGGGTTTATAATGCCAAACTGAATGAAAAACGTGAAGTGGTCAAGTACAAAGAAAGAATAGTAGAGAAGTGGTTTTCACAACAACCTAGAATTAATTTGGAGAATATGTACACTTGCTACCAAATTAGACATTGTATCAACACATTTTAAGATTGTTTTCCCAAAACAAATGAATGTGTATGAAATGGATGTGAAATTTTCATTTCTAAATGGAATTATAGATGAAGAAGTTTATGTGCAACAACACTAAGATATGAGATCAACTGTTATGTATAGAAGAACAAATAATGTAGAAACATAAGAAAAGATAGATCAATGACTTCATAATAAGCCACTTCAAGGGGGAAACCTCCTTTTTACATCACATAAATGAACAATTTTGGGACGAATGAATAGACAAGATCTCCTTGGTTTATATAGGAGTCTAAAGGGTCAAAACATAATTAGGACCTACATAAAAATAATAATATAAGGGCACAATAATAGAAATAGTGGGCTAATATGGGGCACAACAATGATAATATAGGGTCTATAATAGAATTATAGGTACCTAACATGCCCCTTTCCTTCAAACACGTGTTTTCCTCAATGTTTGAGTATTCATGAATGGTTATGCATAGAATACTCATCCTCCTATGTGGAAACTTTAGTATGTAATTTCTTCAATTTAATGAGATACATTGAAATTAATTGCTTCTGTAGTTGCCAAATTCTTGTTTCCATGATTTCTTCAAGCTCCAATATGATTTTTCTTTCCTAGTCAAGTTATGGCAATATAGTTTGAATTAGGATCTTGTCACCTATAACCTTCTTTAAGCATGAAACATGGAAAACATGGTGTACTCGTGAATATGCACACATTTCAAATTTTTATGCCATAGTACCAATAATTTGCAACACCTTGTAAGGGAAATAGTAGTTGGGTGATAATTTATTATCCTTCTTAGCTTTCTTAAGGGACATTTGTTTATATTATTTTAGTTGTAAAAATACTCAATTGCCCATGTCAAAAGTTCTTTGACTGTGATGTTGATATGCTTGTTTCTTCATTCAGTTTAGCACCATATTCAGTATATCCTTTTTGAGTTGGAGAACTTGCTATTGATGCTCAATGTGATGTTCCAATGCTTAAACCTTAGAATTATCTCTTAGAGATGATATGGTTGACAATGGATGATATCCATAAAGTACCATAAATGGAGTCATTTTGTTGTGTTGTGGAGGGAAGTGTTATACCACCATTATTTTAGAGGTAACTGTTGGCATTATGGCTAAAGTGTTGTCCTTGATGGCAACCCATATAGGTGATGGATCACTGTACAACAGGTCAGTAGCAAAGATTGATGATCAGCTCTCAAATATTGAAGAAAATAAGGAGTACGCAGGCACACCGTACAAAAGGTGTGGACCCGCAGGCATGTCTTATATAAAGTGCGTACATACC
>APFE031189268.1:38556-71150 GCA_000404065.3 Pinus taeda
GCACTTTTTATAGGCAGAAACAACAGTCCAGTTTGTCCACTTTGCTCCTAAACTATGTCAGAAACCGAAACTTATGAGAAAAGTGATGACCAATCATCAGCAGAAATTGAGGAACAGAGGCAGCCACGTAGGAGTGGTAAGGGTGGACATCATAAGCGAGAGGAGCCCACTTCTTTGATAGAGTTACAAGCTTGTCCTCTTGCCGTATCATGTTTTCAATATATGTCTTGCTACGAATTTTGTGAGAGGATCTCTCGGATTCAGCACCACCGAGATTTGGCACGCCTTTTTGTTTTACATTTGCATGATGGACATGTCAACCTTGTAGGGGTTAACTTTATATGGACACCCGAGGTGATCTCACAGGCTACAGGGATACCTAATGTTGGTGAGGTGTGGAATAAGCGCAAGTTGTTAGATTTTGTTTTCTTTGAGCCTTATGTTCGGCCAGCATTCATGAGACATATGGCAGGTGTATTTCCATTCAGGTTTCTCATAAACGAGTATGCTCCCATGGTGAAGCTCATTATGCATTATTTTACTTGTGAGGGCGGATTTTCATTGGTATACTCATATCACATTCGCCTCTTGATGCGTTTCACCCGAGTGAGGATGATGAACATCCCGTTTTTCTTCTTTCAGAACATTCAGAGGATGGTGCCCACGTTGCAGAGGAAGACCATGGCATAGCAATACATGAGCCTTTACCATCATGGTTTGATTCAGCTAGTAGTATTGCATCAGTTGACTCAGCAGGGCATCTCATGGGAGGAGTTCATCTCTCGTGAGTTTTTCACAGTACCATCACCGCCACGTCCTGAGGTTGTTCACGAGGAGGGAGGACCATCACATCAACATGACATCCCTGTTACTAGACATGTCAGCTCTTCACCTCAGGTCACCTATCAGAGAGGCCCAAGAGCCTTATTTGCAGCAGCTCGGCGAGTACTTTCTCCGCGCCAGGTGGAAGGGGTCTCGCCTTCTTCATCAGCACCACGAGTGTTATCTCCACACCAGGTGGAAGGGGCCTCGTTTCCGACAGCAGCACAGGTATCAGAGAGGGGCAAGCAGCCCATGATTGAGGAGAGATTGTCAGGTGATCCAGTTATTGATCTTGACACCGGTTCTCCTAGCACAGAGCTCAAGGATATCATCCGAGAGAAAAGTACCGAGATTCAGCCGCTGCAAATGAACTTGTTGATGGCAAAATGGATAATCAACTATTTAGAGCAGCGAAACAAACAATTGGAGGATGAGCACAAGCTATATGAGCTGCAGAAAATTCGTGAAGACTGGGAATTGGCTCGTAGGAGACCCGGTGACTTGAGACCCATAGATCGAGAATCTATGTTTATTTGGGACAATGCTCATTAGAAGAGGTTTTGGCTAAGGCCAATCAAAATAACAAATTGTTGAGGAACATGAAAAACCATTACTGGGCAAGAATGCATGTGTGCAAAGCAATGATGAAAGTGCTTCGAAGGCGGTTGGCAAAGGCACTAAAACGAAGAAAAAGGCCCGATCCCCTCCGTATCTTGGCCGAGGCTTCCTTGAAGGAGCATAGTACTAAATAGCTCAGCCACAGCACAAATTTCAAAAAAAATTGAGCATTTTGGGTCATTTTTGGTATTTTTTGGCAATTTACAGGTTTTTGCTCATTAACGCGTCTCACCCCCGGTGAGACATGTCGTCCTAGCACCTCCATTTGACAAAAACTCAGCATTTCCAGATTTTTCATGAAAAGTTACATATGCACATGGAAGGACTTGAGATTTTGTCATGTTTTGGGCCTCCAAAAAGTCAAAAAACATGCAAAATTCTACTTTCTGCCACCTTTTTGAACTGCAGAAAGCTGTCTTTGGAGAATTGAGTTTTGATAGGGCAAATGAACTCCAAATCCAAAAATTCCAGTTGGGTTGGAAAGTAGACTCACAAACCTTTCCAACAAGCCTACTCTTGCCCAATTTGGCCACCTGAAAGTGCGCCAAATAGAGCTCCAAAGGCGCGCGACATGTCAGGCAGCTGCGCACGACATGTTGGGCAGTTTCACAGGAAATTCATCTACAGCTCAGGAATTCGCCCAGTTTTGACCAGTTTTGACTTGAGATGGGATTTTTCACCCTCTTTGATGTAATTAATGTATTTCCATGTTACCATGACACTCATTTACCTATTCTAGAAGATTCATGCATGAAATAGCAAACATTTAATGAATGGATTGGTTTCCTAGTTTATAGAGGCAAGTTGTTTTGACTGCCTAGATTTTAGTGCTAAGATTAGAAGTGGTTGAAACAGCTCCTAGAAGGATGAGATCGACCCCTAGAGGTAGGGAAAGAGGTTAGATCATCTATATTTTGTACTTTCATACTCATTTTCATGGTTGGACTCTTGAGGGAGAAGCTATCATTGTATTATTTCACTGTATCTCTGCAATTTTTGGCTAAGGAAGACCAGGGTTTTGCAGTCCTCTTTGGGATTCTTGTGGACTCATGTGTTGATGGTTTGTTTCTCAATGTTCTTGTAAGCTTTTTTATGTGATTCATTTCCTTTCTTTACTTCTGCACATTAAACAAATGAAGTGTTAAAGTAAGAATTCATGCTTGCCATGCTCTGCTTTTAAGTTTGTTTAATTTCAATGTTTTCTACTATCTAAAGAGAATTCAAAGTTATTATTTGCTCTCCTTAGCTCTCACCTGTCATTCCTGACCATCCACTTCAGTTAAAGGCATCAATACTGTCTCCTACCTCGCCCCAAAGAACCCCCTGCAGAAACTGTGTCCAATCCCCGCACCCAAAATTGCCCTCTCCTCAATTTGCCACCAAAAATCCAAAAACCCCAAAATCAAACTCTTTGATCAGTTTACTAGCCTAATATCAGTGTTACCCTATTGGTCATCTCATCTATTGGCGATTTTACGAGATAGATCGGAGAGAGCCTTCTCCTGCCCCGTAGGGCTAGCTACGAGGCTAAATGGTTTGATGTTGCCTTGAGGTTTGCCTTTCTCAGCCTGAGGTGAAATTTCAACCGCTAACATATACAACCCTTGGTGGGATGAGTTTGAGCTTGAGTCAGATCTTTCCCTGCCACTCCTCACTCTGGGGAAAGCCTAGTCTTTCAAGGATGAGACAGAAGATGATGGTATTAATGGTTTTATTAGTAACTTGCTTTATGTCGCTTCTGTTAAAAATGCGAACGAGGAAAAAGAGGTGCAAGATATGGATTTTTAACAAATGAGAACCACTCTAAATATTGGCAACAGTCCAATTAAGATATAACCTTGAAATTTTTCGAATATTAACCCCAACTTGACTGCTGAGCAAAACAAACTATTGTTACAGCCGTTACAAAAATACAAAAAGAAATTTGCATGGGACTATACGGATATGAAAGGGATCCACCCTAACCTATGCACTCACCATATTTATTTGAAGGATGGCTGCAAACCAGTCAGACAACCACAACACCGCATGAGCCCTGCACTGAAGGAGGTGGTGAAGGAAGAATTACAAAAACTCGTGAGTGCTAATTTTATTTATCCAATATCTGACAGTCAGTGGGTGTCGCCGCTTGTCACCATTCCTAAAAAGAATGGCAAGTGGAGAGTTTGTGTAGATTACAGAGAACTCAATAAATCCACTCAAAAGGACCATTTTTCCTTACCATTTATAGATCCGGTCCTTGATACCCTTTTCCGGAAATAAATTCTTTTCATTCTTGGATGGATTTAGTGGCTACAATCAGATATAGATTTCCCCGGAGGATCAGGATAAAACAACCTTTACTTTCCCTAGGGGAACCTTCGGATATAGAGGATGTCCTTTTGGACTCTTCAATGTGCTAGCAACCTTTCAAAGGGAAATACTGGGATTTTTTTTTTTTGTTTATTGAATGACTACATTGAAATCTTCATGGACGATTTTACACCTTATGGAGATGCTTTTGAAACATCATTAGTTAATCTAGAAAAAGTGTTGGAGCGTTGCATACAGACTAATATTGCTTTGAGCACTGAAAAATGTCACATGATGATGCGTGAAGGGATCGTTCTTGGACACTACATTTCTGCTGAAGGAACCAAGGTAGACCCTGCAAAAATAGAGGTAATTCTAAAAATTCCAACCCCCAAAATGCAAAAAGAGGTACATATTTTCTCGGGGCATGCAGGGTATTAGAGGAGATTTATAGAGAATTTTCCAAAAATTGCATCGCCATTATTTTCCTTGCTCATGAAGGATGTCAACTTTTTGTGGACAAGGAAGTGTGAGCAGGCCTTTTTAAAACTGAAATGTTGTGTATCAGCAACTCTGGTCTTGCGAGGACCTAATTACGAACTGTCATTTCACATAGCTACAGATGCATCTGATATTGTTGTAGGTGTTGTTTTGGGCCAACTGGAGGATAAGAAACCTTATGCTATTTACTACATAAGCAAAAATCTAACCCTGACTCAGCTCAACTACACAGTGACCGAGAAGGAGTTCTTAGCAGTTGTGCATGCCATCAATAAATTTCGACATTATATCACCAAGTATCAAGTATTTGTACACACTGACCATTCTGCAATTCGATTTTTAATGAATATGCCAATTACCAATGGTAGGATTACACGTTGGTTATTGTTGTTACAAGAATTTGATATCACAATTGTCGATAAACCTGGAAAAGATAATGTAGTAGTTGTTTTTCTTTCTAGGTTAATTATTGATGACAATTTCATTCCTACTGAGGATTCTTTCCCAGATGAATATCTCTTTGCTATTTCTACTTACTCACCTTGGTATGTAGATATAGCCAATTATCTTGTTGCAGGGAAGTTCCCATAGTATTTGTCCTCCAAGGAGAAAAGAAAGATCATACATCAAAGTGCTACATATATCTAGATAGATGGGAACCTCTATCACACTAGACCACATTTCCAGATCATACATTGTGTTAGATAAGATGAGTTCTTTGAAATCCATAAATCTTGTCACTAGGAACCTTGTGGAGGGCACTTTGCAGACAAACGGAAATGATACAAAGTCCTTTCAACAAGGTATTATTGGCCAACAATATTTCACGATGCCAAGAAGTTTGTGAAGGGATTTGATAGTTTCCAAAGGATGGGCCAACCACTGCAATCAGATGAGATGTTGTTACATCCCCAAATCGTCTTAGAACCTTTTGAGAAATGGGCCCTAGATCTTGTGGGACCAATTAATCCTTCATCTAGACAAAAATATTACATCTTGGTCTGCACTAACTATGTCACAAAATGGGTTGAGGCAAAGGCACTAACCAAAGCCACCGAGCAGGTTGTCTCAAACTTTCTGTTTGAAGACATCTTTGTCCAATTTGGCATGCCTAGGGAGATAGTCACAGACGGAGGGCCCTAGTTCACATCTCATAGGATCCAGGAGTTGGTTGAAAAATATAAAATCCATCATAGAATCACAACACCTTATCATCCACAAGCAAATGGCCAAGGGGAAAGCACTAGCAAATTCATTGAGGGGATCCTTACTAAGACTGTGGCCAGTCACTGAGGAAATTGGGTCGATAAACTTCTAGAATTGTTGTGGACATACAGGACTACATGGAGGAATACCATGGGATTCTCACCCTATGAACTTGTGTATGGTAAAAACCCCTTATTCCCCATTGAGTTTGAAATCAAGGCACTAAGAATAGCATTGCAGGTCAATTTTGATATGGATACAACACAAAAGCAGATATTGAACCAACTCAATGAATTGGAGGAGAAAAGGTTAGCTACTATCCATCAAACGGAGATTATCCAACAACAGAGGGCTAAGTAGCACAACAGATTCATCAAGAAGAAGAAGTTCCAGAAAGGAGATTGGGCTCTCTTATACGACTCAAGGTTTAAAGACTTCAAGGGTAAGCTCTGCACCAGATGGCTAGGTCCCTATGAGGTAGATGTAGTCTTTGACAATGGGACTGTAAATTTGGTGACCATTAACACTGCAAGGACACCATTACTTGAAAATGGGCACCATCTTCTGTTATATCACAAACCTGCTTCAAGGGATTCATTCGTCAACATTGTCACAAATTCGGATCTTCAGATTATAGGAACAGAGGAAAGCCCCCCTGTGCTGCAAAAATTTTATTTTTTCCAATAAGTGTAACAACTGAAAATCAACTACGGTTGGCGACTGTTACACCTTCAAACTCTAAAAAGAAATAATAATAATAATAATAATAATAATAATCTGGCTGTGAAAACCTTTCCCGGGCACAGACAGACAGTTTTTGTAGCAGTTGAAAACCACCTTGTCGCGGATGTTACAAACTCTGTAACAACATCTGTTATTTCAAAGCATACCTTACAATAAGTTTTGTTACAAGATCTTTTCTTCTCTATTTTTGTAAAAATTAAATAATATATATTATTCATCTTGGCTATTACACCTGTAATGGCCGACGACTTTTAGAAATAAGTAAGATATTATAATAAACAACAAGCATCATCGTGATTCTCGTCATCGGAGTTAAGTTCGTGCAACTCGCCACCAGAGATAGGTTCGCGCGTGGTGCCACCCATGACCTCTCCCCACATCACCCAGGTACGTCATACAAAGGTAATATTATTATTCGCTTTATTTAGTAATTATGGCAACTTAACATGACTTTTGACGGCCGAGGATGACTGTTACATTTAAGTCGGGGGGGGAGCGAATCATATTGCGACATGACTGTCGCATAACTTGTGATTATTCAAAAAACCTGCAACTAAGGCATGGTGACCTGGTAGTTATTGTTACTTAATGCTTGATCATACCAAAAAGGGGAACTGTACCTTCGACGAGACCTCCCATAACCCAACATTAATAAGGCAATATTACTCTGTAGTATGAACCATGATTGCAAAATCTTAATTTGGAATCCTCACCTGCGCCACCCTACCTTCCTACCGTTTATCCCTACTATAGCATTGCATCCCCATTCAGAGTGCTCAAAGAGGTGGGAAAGGAACAGTGCAGGTTGAAACAGCTATGTAGTGTGTCGATTGCCCCGAAACTTCTAAAGGAAAGGAGAAGGAAGAGAAACAACATTGAATTTGTGTAGCAATGGGTGGAGTAGCTTTTCAACATGAGCCAGGGTCCATAGAAGCCTTGGATAATTTCCCCGAAGCATGGTAGGTTTTCAAGGACACAGGTTGGTTTGAGTTCTTTCAGAGGTTGGATGGATCAGACAATGGTGTTGCCATGGAATTTGCAAAGAATTTAGAGAGAAACCAGACGGAGGTTAGGGGGGTGAAGCCGGAGGTTACAAAATAGGTGATTGCTCGAGTGACGAGATTAGCAGTGGAAGGAAAGAGGTGGTTTAACAAGAAGGTTAATAACCCCTCCCTAAAGGGGGATTTCCTCAAAGAGGAGGAGTCACTGGTAAAGAAAGGGAGGGGGATCAACAGGTTGTCACTTCCCCAACCATGGGTTGATGTTGCCCTCTACCTCATCAAGTATGTTACTTGCGAGGGAAGGGAAACAATTGTGTTCAATTACCACTTTCCATTGCTAAATCACCTTCGGCATCAGCAGTTGATCAATCTTCCCTACTTCTTGCTGGGAAACATTAGGCATATGGTTGAGGCCGTGAAAATAGTTGCGCATCCACAAACATGCGTCACCAACCATGGCCTCATCAAGCACATTGTGTTGGACACCTTAAGCCGCCAGGGAAGGAACTGGGAAGAATTCATGAGGAAGAAGGCCAGACAGGAGGCAAACTGGGACGTTTGAGGAAGCTCCAACAGTGACAAAGAAGCAACTCCAACCTTCGACAGTAAGGGTTTGCTAAGAGGCCAATGGACAAACCAATTGGGGATAGGTGGCCAGAGCAAAGGATGAGGGTTAGCGGGCACCCAGAGTCCCCATCCATGTCAAAGAAGAACAAAGAGGTAGTAGAACAAAAGGACGAGGAGCAGGCTCAGCCAGAGGAACCTTCTTCACTTGGTAAAAGCGAAACTCAATCCTTGCTGTTAAGAATTGAAAATTTAGAAAAATAAAATAGAGAGGTAAGGGAAACTAGCAGAGGAAAAGGCAGAGGCAAGAGTGCCAAGATTAGACACTTTGGCTGATGCCGTGGATAGGTCCAGAAAGGCAGATGTCTCAGGCACTGTGTGCACGACCTATGCTGAGAAGCTAGAGGCATCATGGTTTAGACTATGTGCAGCAGACACCACCTCGACGAAAACACAAACTGAAATTTGGGAAGATGACACACAAGAACATGTTAAGAACGTTATTGTTACACAAGAACCAACAAATGATATGACACAGTCCACAGAAAGTGATCTGGTAGCAGATAAACATGAGCCCTTGGCTGACACTGTTGTTACACAAGAACCAGCAGTGGAGACGGAAGTCAGCCAAGGAAAGTAAGGAGAAGCTAACATCCATGAGCCTGTGGTTCACACTATTGTTACACAAGAACGAGCAGTGGAGACAGAAGCCTACCTGGGGAAAAACGATATACAAAAGTTTTTGGATGACACTGTTGTTACACAAGAACCAGCAGTGGGAATGGAAGTTGATCAGGGAGATAACGAAATTGTAACAAAATCCATTGACAAGGTTGTTGTTACACAAGAACTAGCAGCCGAAGTGGAGCAATTTCACCCTCGGGAGGCTGTTACACCCTCAATTGATAGTGCATGTGGGAGAACATTGGGTCCTGATCAAGGATGGTGTTCTGAAAAGATATTGTTGTTACCATAGCTACAGAAATGGAAGCAGTAGATGCTCTCTCTATAAGAGGGGGTGATTTCGCTCAAGGCACAAAAAAGGATGATGGACTCCCTTAGGGAGAAGTGGTTAAAGGAAGAATGGGAGAGAGAATGGGAAGCACAGAGGCACAAGGAATCCATGAAGAAGAAGGATGAACAGTTGTATCAGCTACATCGACAGGTCTCGGACCTGATGAATGATAAGACCAAGCTCCGTGACCTTGCACTAAACCTGCTAGCATGCAGGCGATTGTCCCCATCGTATACAGTGTTCCTTTGGGAACGATATTATTTATTTAAATTAAAAGAAGCTTTTGAGAATAGGTCGTATTTGGGTTTTTCAACCCATACTTTTCTTGAGATTTTTCGCTTCTGCGATTTTAATGAACAGAGCTTGCTTTGCGAGCTATTTTTGCATAATATCATGTGTGTGTATGTCAGCACAAAAATGTTAGCAAGTGTCTTCTCCTATATGGGAGATTTGTAGTTGCAGGCCTTCCTTTTGTTTATGAGGAACCAGATTGAGTGGCATCTGGCCATGAAATCAACAGAAACTAACGAAGAAAGAACAACGTTGTAGGTCAGAGCCGAACAGACACTACTGGTGCTTACAATTTTAGAGACTTGCATAGGGGTATAGCAGGAGAAGCTGAGATTCTGCATGGGGACATGCAGTTGCTTCAGTCGGGGGGAGATGTTGGGTGTGGATTTTTACCTATTTTCTACACCTTCTTTCCCCGGTTTTTATCCTTTTATCCTCCAGGCCTATGAACTTTACATGATTAATTCCCCCTTTTCTCACTTTTATAACCTATTCTACTGTCATGTTATTTTACTGTATTTTATTGAATAATACGATACTTTATTCCTTTTTATGGCTAACCGGGGAAGCATTGAAGAAGTATTTTGGAAATCTCTTCTCCTTTTCAGGTGTTGCTCATGAGAACAAGGTTATGGAGTAGATAGGTAGCATTGGTTAACCATAGAGAAGGGTAGAGCAGTTCCCTGTTACACCTTGTATGTTGTTACAGGTTGTTGTTACACATTGGATGTTGTCACAGGTTGTTGTTATACATTGAATGTTGTTACAGGATGATGTTACACTACGCGCTGATACAAAGGTCTGCTATTACACCAAGGGTGTTGTTGCCAACGATTGTCGTAACATATCGAACCTCTATTCACTCGCAGGATGCTGTTGCACCAGAGCTGGAAAATGTGGGTACTATTCCACATAACAGTTGTCGGCATTAGGAATTGGTTTATTTTGGAAGCAATAGACCCAAAGTGGTTGCAATCCTAACTAATGTATATTTGTGTTTAGAATTAGGTCGTAACTACTTTTATTTTTTATCAGCATGTGGATCGTGAGATTCTCATGAGTGATCTGTTTCTAATTTCGGGTATGTAACAACTATAAAGGAACTCGATTTTCCATGAACAAGGACACGACATATAGAAGAGTATTGTTACTCTACTTCTGTAACTCTAAATTATTTTTAATATTAATCAACACAGTGATGTTGTTACTCCTCTTCAGCTGATTCGTTAATTACTTCTGTGTTGTTCTTGCCCCCTGCTAAGGAGGAAGGGCCCTCCTCTTTGGCAGGGGTGCAGTGATAGAGATAGTGTACATTCTAGTTTTGATAATTGTTATATGGTTTCTTGTTGCTTCTGTACAAATTGTAAATTACATTCGCCATTGTTTCAATTTATATTATGTTGTTACATCGAGTTAATCAACAGAATGGTAGTAACCAACTGGAGTAGATATTAGTCATTGCGTGGCACGCCCTTACGTCGATAGCTGCGAAGTGTGATTCAATTCCGTGGAGTGTTTTTTATGTCTACATGAATGATTTGATTCAACAATTTGGTTCAGCGACATATTTTACCATTCTCTCTATTTTATCATTCTTGCTTGTAGTGTATCGGCACAAACAGTGTGAACTCCATTGAAACAACAAGACCTACCCTGGGCTGACAATTAAATGTTGCAATCTCGATCAATTAGGATTGATTAAAACAACACTACAAGTACCATCCTTCTTCTTCACAAACAACACTAGTGCACCCCAAGGTGACACACTTTGCCTATTGTATCATTTTTCAAGCATTTCATTCAACTGCATCTTCAACTCCACTAACTCTGGCGTGTTCATCCTATATGGTGCCTTTGATGCTAGTGTTGCCCATCGTAGCAACTCAATAGAAAAGTCCACTTCCGTATGAGGTGGTAACTCTGGAATATCTACAGGAAATACATCCTGAAACTGTTGTAGAACTCAGTACCTCTTCAAAACTTTTGCATCCTCAACATCCTTACCTTTATCACTAGAAATGTGTACTGCAAATAACACACACCCCTTCCCATGATTGCGCTTTGCCTGCATAGTTGTCACCATTATAACTGGTGTTTCCTTCTTTTTACCCTACAAGATCCTTTGTTCTCCATTTTCATCCAAGCACTCAATAGCCTTGTCATAACAATCCACCTTGGTCTTATGAAGATACAACCAATCCATACCCAACAACATATTGTATGATCCCAAAGGAAGCACATTCAAATGTGTTGATGTAGGAATACCATTCAACTCAAATGCATAAGCTCTTAATGAACTCTCTTCTTTGTACCTGTAGGCAACTGCACTAACCAAGATTTTGCATGTACTTATTTATTCAAACAATAGTTATCAACGAGGTCGGGATTAACATAACTATAATTAGATCTAGGGTCAATCAAAATAGAAACAACTTGATCACAAAGCTTACCGTCCATTTCAATAACAGATGCCTGGTGATCCGTGTCAATCTATTTTATGGAGTTGAATTAGAGCATATGTTTAAATATCAATTCGGATTGGTAAACTTAGAAGCACACCAAGGTATATGGAACTTATATTTAACTAATGTAGGAAGTATTTGTTTAGATAAAAATAATGGAAATGAATATTGCAAATGTAAATTATTGATTGTAAAGAAAGCGTTGAAATTCTCATCTAAAAGCAAATGTGCAAAGGTTTTATGTGGAGTATAGCCAACGAGGAAGGGGCTCTAATTTAGAGGTCCTAATTTTCCTTCCTCATCATTCCTATTCCAACAAAACCAATTCCACCATAAAGCATAACACTTGATTTAAGAAAACAAGAAAATATGAATGCATAGAAAGAGATTTCAATCCAATTCTTAGTTCACAAGGAAGAGGCTCCAACTTGGAGACCTGGGTTGTCCTTCCTTACTCAAACTAGTCACTGAAAAGAGATCAATTCCAAAATCTAAATGGGCATGAAAATATTCACAAGAGATTATACAGAAAACTAAAATGCTAACTATTCATAATTATGTACATTAATTCACAAAATAGTGTACTTAGCTTAGCATGGGGGGCCTCCACCTTTACTTAGTACACCCCTAAAACAATCATCTACAACAACTCACCATTCAAATCCCACAGTAATGATGTATAAGAAATATAGAGCAATTCTTCAAATGTATTCAGAAAGAGAGTAATCACAATGATAATAATATATCCATAGTTTCTTAGTTGATGTGCTTAAATAGGCCAGGAGTATAATTAAATCAACTATAATGGTATAACAACCAATGAGAGTCCTATTCCACCTACCAGGGTCTAATTCATCCCTTTGTTGCAAAAAATATGGGAAGTTTGACCAGCTTTGACCGACATTGTTCTCACTCATTTGGAGTGTGCCAATATAAGTATGTTCATCCTTGGTTCTTGTACTTCTCAAATCTATCTTTATTTTGTGCCTAGGTGTACTGTAAATACGACTTTAATGGAGCCATTATGGGAAATTTTGTTTCTCCTAATAATAATTTTTAATACCCAATTTTTATTAAAAATTATCAAAATTAAAAGACATAATTATTTTACCTAAATGTGCAAAAAGAGGCAAAAATATGACAAACGTGATCATGATATGGTGGTAAGGGATGATAAAAAGGTGTAATATGCATGGTGAAAAAGGGTCAAAATAGAGGGCCAACATCTCCTCCTTGCTTATCTACAACCATGTCATGATGTTTGTCTTTATCTCTTGGATCTACCTCTGCATGTTGATCTCCTTGTTGTTCTTCTTGTGGATATGCCCCCCCGATGTAGAAGCTTCTATCTGAGCTGCTTGCGAAAGTATATAAATGCCTTCTTGTCCTTTTTCTTATCCCTTGTAGATTGGACTCTTTACCTTTTGTTTCTCATATTTGTATATTTTCCTTGTCACGGATTGACTTGTGGATTGATAAAGGTACTTTGATGTGATTGGAATAAGAATGTCTCCTACCTTGGTTTTCTCATTATCAAATTTATATACAAACTCCTCTATCACTTTTCCATTATACCCATCAAACTTTATAAGAAACTCTAACAGGCCTGCCTAATAGAGTTTCTCTACGGTTTCCTTATTCCAATTTTGCATTTGAAATCCGATGGGTTAAATTCTATTCCCCATACTGAAGTCTAAATGGCTCTATTCTTTTCGATCTTTGTACCAATTTAAATAACCTTCAACTGTAAATAATCTTGTGGTAAAAAGTAATGACTCTGTGTTTTTTTAATAGTAGAAATTTGTTTGCAGTTTTATACTACAGAGAAATTATATTTGTGATAAGAGAAGAAAAGTATTTCCTGGTAAATTTGATCCAGGTGGATATTGGCAGCCACTTGCCTATTCCACTTGTATCTCCACCATTGTTTCTTTTAGTTTTCTAGTTTACTTATTTGTAGCACAATTTAATATTTTTGGCAGTTTTTCAGGTCTTGAACTTCCGGAGTCGTTATGAGGCCCTGAACGATGTTTTTTGGGGAAAAATGGGAGTAACATGGGTCAATGGTCAGATGTTTCTCATCCCAAAGTTGTATTCCTCGGATAGATCTTTCTAACGAGGTATTGTGCACATCAAACAAAGATCGTATGCAAAAGTTACAACCCCGGGAAGTTGATGTACGAAGTTACCCAAAACGGGGCCCATAGTTTGGCGCTTCATCTCCTAGGGTTAGGATTTTGGATGTTTAGGGTTTTCCATTGTTTCTAAACAATAAATAGGCCTTCGAGCCTCATTGTAAGGCAGTTTAGAGGCATATAGCCGCCACATCTCTTCTCAAAGATAAGCTACCTTCATCCGAGCTAGTTTATTTCCATTTTTGTTTGTAATTGTATTTCAGTATTTTACATCAATGAAATGAAGTATTGTTTCTGTTGCATCTCTATATTTATGGTCATATCTGTAATTTGTTGTGTTCTTGTTTAAATCTGGATCAGTGGTATCAGAGCGGTCTGCTCTTTCTCTGTTTTTCTTTGCATGTCCCCAACGAGGTCGGGGTATAAGGAGTTAGGCTTGAACTAGTCGAACCTCTGCAAGACCAGCTTCGCAAATCCCGACGGCCTTCCATGGCGGATGAAAAGAAAGACGAGGGGGCAGGAGATCCTATCAAAATCTTGTTCCAAGAGACCCTCAGGCGACAAAGGAACGCGATGATGGACAACTTTGCCCGAATCCTTCAACGGCTACCCAGGGGCGACACATCTACTTCCAACAGCTACTCTAGAAGCGCCACACCCTTTAAGGTACAAGTTAATTTTGAAATTCCCATATTTGAGGGTAACATAGATGCAAACATTGTAGATAAATGGTTAAATCTGTTAGAAGGATATTTTTTTGTCCATGATTTTTCCAGTCGGGAAAAGATTACTTTCGCTCTTCTCAAAGTCACCCCCCACGTCAAGTACTGGTGGGAAACCTACTGCGAGCAGAAGGATGAAAGTACGACATCACTGTTTTCAACTGCACCCACTTGGAATTCATTCCGGAATGCCATCAAGGAGTAGTACTACCCTCTCAAAAGCTACGATGATAAATACATAAAGTGGACCACACTACGGCAGGGAAGGGACCAAGACGTGCCGGAGTTTACCAATATTTTTCATACCCTTCGCACAAAGTTGGCTATCAAAGATTCTGAGTTGCATTTAATACTCAAATACCGCGACTTCCTACATAGGTACATCCAGGACAAGGTGGATTTCCTGGACATCTCCTCGCTCAGCACGACCTATTAATACGCTGTCAAGATCGAGCAGAAGTTTAAACAGAAGAAGCGAGACTTGGGATCTGCGAATCTGAAGCAAGGGAAAGGTGCCCCCAAACTGTTGAACAAAGGACAAAGCCAAGGTGAGGTGGCCTAGGACAACCCACCAAAGACACAAGCAAAGAACAACACTATGAAGCCGAAGAAGGACACAGGAAAGTGGTGTGAGTTCCATAAGAGCTCCACTCACAACACAAGTGAGTGTCGAGCCAAGCAATCACTACTGGCCGAGCTAAAATCTTCAGAATCAGATGCATGTTCTGACTCTGAGTCAGAACCCAATAAGGGGAATAAAAAAGGGAAGCAAATTATTGATGTGGAGCCCAACGCCACCATTGCCACCACAAAGATCCAGAAGGAGGAACCTGAAGATCCATAGGAGGAGGAGTGCCTCTTCCACTCCCAAATGTGGGTAAAGGGTTCCCCGCTATAGTTCATTGTCGACAATGGAAGCTAAAAGAACCTCATTCCGGCAGAGGTCATGAAAAGGTTGGGCTTACCGACCACACCACATCCACAACTATACACCATCGGGTGGCTTCACCAAGGACGGGATCTTCACGTGAGCTAGCAGTGTCACCTTCCATACAACATCAAGCCCTTCACAGATGAGGTATTGTGTGACATTGCTCCCCTTTATGTTTGTGATGTATTATTAGGCCAACCATACTTGTGTAAGTGACATGCTGCATATGAGTCCATGCCTCATTTTATTATTGTTACTTTGGGGAATAAGTTGTACATGATACCAGAGGTAGCACCGACTACCGCCATCTCTTTGGTTACTGCAAAACAATGTAGTAAGCTCATTTCCAAAAAGGGAAATTTGTTTTCCTGATGATACACCCTCAAGGAAAGAAGAAGACGGTGGCCACGAACTCCAAACAGGGCCCCTCTGCACGACAACAACAGATGAACAAGGTTGTGGAGGAGTACAAGGACATTTTCACCTCCCCCGCAGGGGTGCCTCTGCACTGTGAGGTCAAGTACTCAATCGATCTGACCCAAGGTGCACCACCTCCCAATGGACCAATCTATCAGTGCTCCATTTGGGAGAACAACAAAATCAAGAGGCAGATTCAGCAACTGCTGCAGAAAGGTCACATCCGAACAAGTTCATCGCCTTGTGGGAGCCCGATCATGTTGGCACAGAAGAAGGATGGGATTTGGATACTCTGTATTGACTATCGGACGTTGAACAAGATAATTGTCTAGAATAGGTACCTGATCCCGCGAATTGATGACCTTCTAGACCAACTGAAGGGGGGGAATATTTCAGCAAGATCAACTTGAAGTCAGGATATCACCATGTACCAATCGAACCCTGCGATGTGTGGAAGACTGCCTTCAAAGCCAAGGAGGACCTTTTAGAATGGTTGGTTATGCCTTTCGGGTTGACGAATGCTCCTGCAACCTTCATGAGGCTAATGGATGACATCTTGTGGAAATTCACCAAATCATTTGTAGTGATATACTTGGATGACATCCTGATCTTCAGCCAGAGTTGGGAAGAGAACCTCCATCACATCTGACAAGTTCTCCAAACACTACGGTAACACAAGCTATGTGCCAATTTGGAGAAATGCACTTTTGGCATGACCCAAGTTCAGTATCTGGGATACATTATTGATGAATGGGGGGTGCATGTGGATCTAGCCAAGATCCAATTCATTTGGGATTGGCCAGCTCCAACCACTCTGATAGAGCTCCGCAGCTTTCTAGTTCTTGCCAATTTCTATCACAGGTTCGTGTTGGGATTCTCTCATATCACTTGGCCATTTAGTTAAGTCACCAAGAGATGAGTGAAAGCAAAATTCTTTTGGTCTGAATCTCAACATAAGGCATTCACAGAGTTGAAACATCGCCTCTACTTGGCACAAGTGCTTGCATCACCAAACTTGCAACAACCATTTGAGGTCGAGACAGATGCCTCTGACTATGTTATTGGGGCAGTCCTTACTCAACACAAGAATCCAGTGGCATATCATAATGAGACACTTTTAGACACAGTTTGAAAGTATCCCACTTATAACAAAGAGATGTATTCCATTGTGGAGGCCTGCTGACAATGGAAGCATTATATTTTGCGGAAGGAAAAGATCATCCATACAGACCACCGGCCCCTACAGTTCATACAGATGCAAGATAAGTTGCAAAATGATTGCCATCAGAAGTGGTCCACATACCTGCAACAGTTCCATTTGAATATCAAGTATAAGAAGGGCGACACCAATAATGTTGCAGATTTCCTCAGCCGACCATCTGTCATGGTGTTAACCACCGTGCTCAACTCTTGTGGGCACGAGACTTTTGATTGGCCACTTCTCTACAAAAGTGACCCAAAATTCGGCCACACATACCAGACGCTCTTGGAGCATCAGCATGTTCCAGAATTTCACCTCCAGGATGCCCTGTTATGCCACCTGGGTCACCTTTGTGTTCCTTCAAGGAAGCGTGTCAAGATGATTTGGGAAGCGCACTATAGTCGGGCTGCTAGGCATTTCAGTGTTGAGAAACAGTGGCAGTACTACAGAAGTATTTCTATTGGCTAAATCTTCAACATGATGTCGGGAAGTACATCAGATCTTGCATTGCTTGCGCCATTGCCAAACCAACCATCAAGAAGCAAGGCCCCTATACTCAGCTTCCTACCCCTAGTCGACCTTGGGAATCCATATCCATGGATTACATGTTGGGCCCTCCTTCTACTAAGCATGGAAATGACTGTGTTTTTGTGGTCGTCGACAGATTCTCGAAGATGGCCATTATGGCGGCCTGCAAGAAGAATATCACAGCATAAGCCACTGCTAAACTCTTCTTTGAACAAGTGTGTGTACACTTTAGGATCCCACAATCTATCATCTCAGATCGAGACAACAAGTTCCTTAGTGCATTTTGGTCCAGTCTCTAGTCGATGCTGGACACCAAGCTCACTAAGTCCACATCTTTCCATCCCCAAACTGATGGCTGGACAAAGGTCGTCAACAGGATGATCATACACATTTTGCGCTTGTAAAACTCAAAGCATCCACGCACATGGGATGAGAACCTCCCCTATGTCCAACACAACTATAACTGGCCTTTCCACAACCTGACTGCCCATAACCCCTTTCAGGTTGGCTTGGGATTCCAACCACTATGTCCCATTGATGTGGCCATGCCATTTGCAACTACTCAAGTAGATTTGGCTCATTTCCAGTTTGAAATCGATAAGGCAAACAACTTCATTGAGCACATCCAACATATCCACCAACAGGTACATGACATTTTGAAGAAATCAAATGCCAAATACAGGCAGCGACATGATCAACGTCGGGTTCCAGACAAGTTTCAGTTGGGCGACAAAGTTTGGCTGTATTTGCAAAAGGAACACCTTACCGGAGCCTATCGGAAACTCATACCACTCCGATATGGTCCATACACCATTAACAAGGCTGTGGGAGACAATTTGAGCTTAGCATTCCCCCATTCCTTTGCCTTCACCCAGTATTCAATGTGGACCGCCTTCAACCATACTTCCCACCATTGCTAGACACATCAGACATTGCAGAACAACTCACATCTACAGTTAAATCCAGATTGCATGGAACAAGCCACAACTGATTGGATCATGGACACATAGATTAAGAACACCCGACAACAAAGGATCCAACTATATCGAGTTGTCAAAGCAGACCAAATCCTTCACTAGGGCAAGTGGCTCACTAGGGACCAAGTTCAGCAGAAGTTTCCTCATCTCATGGGGAACTCAACACAATGGGGACCATTGCTTCCTAAGGAGGGAGGAATGATCCAGGTGGATATTAGTGGCCACCTTCCTATTCCACTTGGACCTCCACCATTGTTTCTTTCAGTTTTTCAGTTTCCTTATTTATAGCATAATTTACTATTTTTGGCAGTTTTTCAGGTCCTGAACTTCTGGAGCGATTGTGAGGCCCTAAACGACGTTTTTTTTTAGGAAAAATAGGAGCAACATGCATCCATGGACCAATGTTTCTCATCCTAATGTTGTAGTCCTCGGATAGATCTTTCTAACGAGGTATTGTGCGCCTCAAACGAAGATCATATGCAAAAGTTACGACCTCGGGAAGTTGATGTACCAAGTTACCTAAAACGGGGCCTATAGTTTTTCCCTTCATCTCCTAGGGTTAGGTTTTTGGATGTTTAGGGTTTTCCATCACTTCTCAACAATAAATAGGTCTTCCAACCTTATTGTAAGATAGTTCATAGGCATGTAACCGCTACATCTCTTCTCATAGATAAGCTATCATCGCCCAAGCCATTTTATTTCCATTTTTGTTTGTCAGCGTATTTCGGTATTTGACATCAACGAAATGAAGTATTATTCTTGTTGCATCTCTGTATTTATGGTCATACCTGTAATTTTTTGCGTTCCTCTTTAAATCCGTATCAAAATGTATTTGCAAAAAAAAAAGACAAAATTTCCTCTTAAATAACACAAAAGTGTTACTTACCAAGCCCTGATCTAGATGTTTTTAGGAATATACGAAGAAATCTCTTGATTGTTTGAACACCTTTGATTATGAGGAGAAAATCCTTGATTTTAAGTATCGAATACTTTTGGTCTGACATATCACCTCTATCTCTGCTGATATGGAGAGAAAGCTTTGTTTTAGTACCTTGAAAATGATTTTATGGAAAATACCCTGTCACTACCCTCTTGAGAAATCGAATTATGGAAATCACGATTCTGAACAGTTACCTTGAAATACATGTATTCATCTTTGCTTTTAACTTTAATAATCACTACCATGCACTGCCTCTTCAAAAATCACCTTCTGGAAAATATCCTCCTCATAAATCTATTTTCTGGGTAATTAATACAACCTACATGTCTTCTTCATACCACCATGCACTTTGACCTCTGTTTATGAGGTCAATTAATGTAGCTAGGGTCTTGGTGCTACCAACTATACACCTGGAGCTTGGACTCGAGCCTACGTTGCCACCAAACAGTTGTTAACTCAGACTTGAATTACGCTGCCACTAGATTTCACGGTTAAGCCTATGCTACCATCATTTAAATGCTAACTTGGACTTAGGATCTCACAAAAAAAAAATGTCTGTCTCTAATTCCCAACCAAACTCAAACTTGTAATCTCCACACAATTCACGGGATCTGTTTGGAGACTTCAACGTTCAGTTTGTGGCTTTGTGTTTATGAAAACTCAACGTTTTCTCTGGCTTTTGTCGAGATCTTCTCAATATTAAAATCCACGCATACCCAAAACTTTTAACAACTCATTCCTTAATCGATTTTGTCTCCGTCTCCATTTCAAAAACAATTTCCAATTTCCTAGGTTGCATTTCCTACCTGAGCCATGGCGCTATCCATTTGAGTTTTCATTTCCCTTTCTACTCTCTGCATGAATATTGCTTCTTTGCGTAGGTGCTAGACGTTGCCTCTTGTGCTAAGCTTTGAACTTTTGACCATTTTTTGTGTTTGTGCAGCGTTTTGAATTTTTGTTGTTGCCTCTTACACTTGTCCCATTCCTTTTGTCGTTTTCATAACCACTCCTTAATCTCAACGATTTCAAAAATCGATTTCCTTATTATGTTATTTGGTGTATAAAATTTGATACTATTGTTTTCAATATATGCACCCTCATTTCATTCATATGTCTTTTCAAAGGTGTCTTTCAATCAAAACATAGGAGTTTGATTTATGTGTGCTCTCCATTTCATGCACATATTTTTGCAAAGGTTAAAACATAAGTATTTGATTTATATGTGTCCTATTTTCACCATTGCATTCATTTGCTTTGTAATGGATTCAATTTCCTTCATATTCATGCACCTTTTAATGTATCATTAGGACTACATCCCTTGTTTCGTTTGTGATTTCATTGATCTTTTTGTAATGATTTATCTTTTCTCTTTGTCTTTCAAAATTTCAGGTCTTTCTTTCATGATGCATTTTTTCATAATAATTACTCTTTTTAAAGTAGCTTTTTCAAATGACCATTTAAGGGGTCATTTCAAGACCCATAATAGAGTAATTTAGATCATGTAAATGCATCATTATAACTCCATCTTTGTTCTCCTTTTTATGACACTAACTCGTGCTTGCTTGTTTTGTAGGTAAAGACTTTATATGGTAGGCAAAGAGATTTTGATTTTAATAGATGGTAGGGTAAAAGTGTTATGAAAAGAGAAAGATTTAGGTATGTGTGGGGGATGAAGGGCTAACATTCTTTATGTACCAAGGTTAAATTAGTCTCCTAATTCTAGAATTTATTTCAAAATTAAAAGGCATTAAAAATAAATTTTTAACCTACAATATTTCCATTACTTTCCTTGGTTGTTGCTTTAAAATAAGTGTCTTTCGAATAGCTCCTTTAATTGCTTTGAGATGAACTAATCTTCGAATGGCTCTTTTGTATACAGGTCCCTTTTAACATATTTTTAACTTGAGCTTCAGGCCCCTTTGTGAAGTAAATTTTCATTATGTTCAAGTCCCTCTGTAAATTCTTCTCATGTTCAGGTCCCTCTGTAAATACTACAAATTCAGGTCCCTTTGTAAATACTGCAAATTCAAGTCCCTTTGTGACTTGTCCAAGAGTATGAGAGAGATAATAGAATAGAGATCTCCAAGCTAGAACTGACAAAAGGTTATCACACTGACAAAAGATTGTGAATTGATCCTCATAAGCCTTTTTATCAATGAGGCATCTATTTTCTTCATTTTCCATTATTTTTCCTTCATTTTCCTCCTCACATGCAACTTGTGACCTTTCACCTTCCTTTTCTCCTATCTTCCATTATTTTCATAAATAAAATACCAATTAACGCCTCATACTTTTCCAAAGCCTTTGCCATTGCCTTTACCAATTTCCATATCCATTAATTAATCACAAGTGATCCCCATCACTATGTCTTTTGCCCAACATTCAACTTGGAATACGTGTCCCATGACCTTGGTTATTGCTTTTCCTTTATTAACTTTATTACATGGATTTTTAACCTCAGGTTGTTACAACTTCTAAGTCAAACATTTTTTCCAATTCAACACACCTATGATTCTTTTATAGTTATATGTTGCATCGCTACACTTCTTCATGACATCTTCATGTTCTTCATCATCAACGAGCACATCTTTGAAAGTATCAGCATGGGTGAGAAACTATATTATATGTGAGTCATCTTCGAATTCTCTCGAGTTCATGATGTCATCTGGTACAAATGGCCTAAAAAGTAATTCAATGGAAAATCCATTATTCAATGGAGCAAATTGTGGTATCACATTGGCTAAGTGTTGATTGCAAAATTCTATGAATAGGGAATGCAAGTGATATTAAATGCATCGAAGTAATTAATTAGGATCTATTCCTCTTGCTAATGACCTTTGATATGCGAGGACAAGCAATTTATAAAATCCTTTACCTATCCAACAATGGTTTCCAAATCACCATAAACTTTTAAAAATCTCATCCTGAGGTTTATGGCTTTCTTCAAACCTTGAACCAAGGATTCATATTCAACCATGTTGTTTCCATGTTTGAGTTATAACTAAAAGGACACTAAAATTTTCCTATTTAGATGGTCTATCAAAATACATCCTGCCCTAGCTCCCTCCTATGACTTAGAGTCATTGAAATAAAGAGTCTAGATGTTAGTTTCTAAGTCTTCTTGAGTTGAACTAGTGTTAGCCATTTCAACTATATAATAATCAATTCCATTAGTTTAAGTGCAATGAAGGAGTTAAGGAGTTCAAATTATCTAAATGATTGCAAAAATGATAATCAAAATGCATCACTCCCATATTAAATTTATGGATTTTTTTTTTTTTTTTTTTGTTACAGAATATCGAGTGAACAAAGTTAATAGGTTTATTATTACCTCCAAGACCTATTGCATTATTCTTCACATGGGTTTCATTATCTACCTTTTTTTGATATGTTCTCCCTTTGTATGGTAACCACAAATGAGACAAGTCACTTACAAAGTATCCATGCAACTTTTGAGAGAAATCCTTGCTCAGAAGCAAGCAACATGCTTTTGGGACATCAACAACCACAATGTCAATTACCTGTTACAATATAGGGTTTGATGCTAACATGAACACAACATATTTTAGTTCCCCCATAACTTTGACGTTATATATGTCTAGCTAAAAGATTTCTAATGTGCATTTGGCATATACAATATTAATCTTTTGGTAGATGGAATAAGGCATGATATTAGAAGAAGCACTTGAGTCTACCAAACAATTATGTACATTACGATTAAAAATTTCAAAGGTTAGGAGGAATGAAGGAGTCTAAGATCTAGAATGTGTTCCTATCCTGGCTGGTTTGATGTTGGATTTTAGTGAAACTTTGTCCTATTTATGTTTGGGAGTTCTAGCTTTGGCTAAAATTTAAAAAAAATAAAAAATGTTTGTTTACATTATGAAGACAACCCACTAACTTATTGGTGTAAATTAAATCACTTTGCATTTAAATCAAATTCTATTAACGTCAACTTAATCAAATATCCAACAACATCAAGGACAATCTATTAAATTGCAACATCAACAATAACCAATTAAAGAATGAGAGAAAATGTGTAACTATCTTGTCTTCTCAACATTGTAAACTTGGTAACTCAACTCATCATCAAGAAACAAGTTTTGGAGGGTCAAGAACAAGGTAATGACCTATCTTAAATAGTAGAATCTAATGCAACAATTTATGATAGGTCTCTAGCTCACATGTAACCCTTGAGAACTTGTCTCTTTACGATAGGTTAAGCTAGAGTATCAATTTAACAAACATTCTTACCCATAAAGTATTCTTTTTTTAATGAGGGGTTTCTTTTTAAAACTACCATTTGCGTGACATTTTATATTTATTTTTTACCATTCATTTAAATATATATTTTGTGTTTCTCAGTGTGTTTACTACTTGTTCGACTAGCTTGAGGTTTAAGAAACTACTACCTAGAGCCATCTAAGCCATCAAAATCAAAAGGGGATCACACTTTTCGTTGGCCACACCAGCATTTATTATGGATGGATTTTCTTGGCATCTTTTCTCAAGGTACCATGAGTTTTAAATCTTGATATTCATATAGAACAAAACAGTCAAAATATAATTGTGGCAACGAGATTTGACAACTATCATTTAAACATTAAGTATTATATGTGTTTTCACTATTTTTTGTTGTGAATATAGTAATCACCATTGATACATCTTGATTAATGAAGAGTATCCTCAGTGATCATGATTTGTCACCCACTTAAACTATAGTACAAATTGTTGTAGGGTTTTTGGGGAGGTGCCATTGTGATGGTTCAATCATGTTTCAATAAAGATAATATGAAATCTATCATCACACCCAGTAACATGATATCTTTAGCTAGGTAATGATACTATTCAGTGTCCCACCAACAAAAGCCTCTAGGTTGTAATGTAGGAGCATCTACTAGTGAGAACTATCTTTGACCTTCTTAGGTCAAAACCCATTTACCAAAGGAAGTTGATTTCCTTAATTGGTTCTATTTGTAATATTTTCCAAAATATAATCTAGAAGGAATCTATATTGTTTGGGAAGATAGAATTAGTGTCATTCAATTGTTATGTAAAAGGATGTATTTAGCCAATTTAGGAATGTGTTAGATAATCTAGCAAAACAAGTTGAGTTTGTTGAGTTCAATATGACAAATTTATGCAATAGAGTTTGAATGTAATTGTGTGTGAATATAATGTAAAATTGAGAGTGAAGAGGTTGAATCTAACTAGAGCAAGGGTGTGCACAAACACAAAATTGTAATCTTCCTTTTTTGCTTGAATTGATGCATTACCTATATATTCCTCTATGTGGTGCATGTTTAATATGTGTGCATGATCTAGCAATAAAGCCAAATTGGATTCTTAATTGTCTAGAATCACAGGTGATCAAGTCTTCGCAATCATTTTTAGCATTATAATTTCATCTCGATACAATCCAACATTTCAAGTCAGATCATTCAACTTTTGATAGATCTGTCAATCTACAGAGACACAACCAAAAGTCCATCGCGAGCTTCCATCATCTAAATTAGGGGAGGTATCCAAGTTGCACAAGTGTTGGTAGTGTATCTTTTACCCATATCTGGGTAGAAACAATGGATAAATTTCCAATCATCTGGAGCTATCCCACAACAAATTTTAATGCATATTTAGATCTCAAGATATGTACATTAAAGGTACCTGGGCCTTTCCATAGTTAGTGATGTGTTTTGGTCTCATTGATGCCCCTAATACTTCCATGAGCTTGATGAATGAGGTCTTGAAGGAATTTATTGATAAATTTGTTATTGTCTATTTATATGATATCTTGGTTTACACTCAAACAAAAGAGGAGCATTTGAGACATCTCAAGTTAGTCTTAAGAACCTTGCAACAAGAGAAATTATTATTTGATTTGATGAAATACAATTTTAAAAAAGAAGGAATTGGTATACTTGAGTTTTGTGATTTTTGAAGATGGATTAAAAATGGACTAGGACAGGGTAAAGCAATTATAAATTGGCATGTTCCATGGAATGCCTTTTAGGTGAAGTTTTCATGGTCTAGCAAGTTCCTATATAAAGTTTATTAAGAACTTATGCTCCTATTGTAGAGACCATCAAAGAAAGCAAACAACATTCAAGTGGACAATAGCATCTGATAGAATTTTTAGATTGTTGAAGCAACAAATAACAAAATAACATGTTTTAACCTTACCAAACTTCAATATATATTTTCAAGTTGAGACAGATGCAAGTTGAGCTGTTATTGGAGTTGTTTTAGGTCAAGAGAGAAGATCGATTTCTTATTTAAGTGAGAAATTGAATGAAGCAAAACAAAAATATTCCTCTTATGACAAGGAATTATACGCTATAGTTCAAACATCAAAGAAACAAAGACATTATTTTATGGGTGAAGAATTTGTTTTGTAGAGTAACAATCATGCTTTGAAGTTTATTAGCACTCAACTAAAATTGAATTAATGACATGCTAAGGGGGTAGAATTTTTACAAAATTTCACTTTTGTAATCAAGCACACAAGTGGTTCATCTAATAAGGTCACTGATGCATTGAGTAGAATTAATTTAATTCTACATAAATTTCGAGTTAAGGTTTTGGGGTTTGATGAATTAAAGGAGATGTACAGAGATGATGCAGATTTTATGGATGCATATGCAACATGTGAGAACCCAATGAGCATGAACATAACTCAATGTTTGAGTTATGTGATCAAGGAAGGTTTGTCGTTCAAGGACAGTAAGCTTTGCATACCAAAATACTCAACGAGGGGCAATTTGATTAAGGAAAAGCATAGTGGAGGACTATCATGAAACTTTAGATAGGACAACACATTTGCTTTCTTGAATGCTTTTTATTATTTGATAGGTGTGCAAACTGATATGAAGAAATTTGTTGAAAGATGCATAATATGTCAACATGCTAAAGGAAGGTGTTATGAGTATTGGTTTATAAGAACCATTACCTATTTCAAGTAGATCGTGGGACTCTGTAAGTATGGATTTTTTTTTTTGGGTTTCCTCAAACTCAATGAGGTAACGATGTAATTTATGTTGTGTAGACATGATTTCAAAGATGACACATTTGTAAGGTTGCCTGGTTTACTTAAAAGTATTGTTTCAGATAGATACAAGTTTTATAGGCCGTTATTGGAAAACCGAGTGGAGGAAATTAGGCACTAACTTGAATTTTATTTCAACGTATCACCCAAATATTGATGGATAAATAGAGGTGGTAAACAAGAACTTGGGGAATATTTTGGGAAGCTTGGTAAGTGAGCATCCCAAACAATGGGATCGAGTACTTACTTAGGCCGAGTTTGCATATAATGATTCACCTAATAGAAGCACAAGGATGTGTCCATTTCAGACAGTATATAGAATGCATATGAGAGGAATTTACGAGTTAAGGAGTTTGGGAAATTAGGAAGTAAGGAGTGTTGATCGTGAGGATTTTGTAGCAAGCATGTACGAGTTGCAAGAGAGAGTTAAACAACAATTGCATGAAAACAACAAGTAGTATAAGTAAAGAGCATATATTAGAAGAAGACAGTTGGGCTTTAAAGTTGGTGGCTGAGTAATGACATATATCAAAAAGGAAAGGTTTCTCACAAGGACATAAAATAAATTAAAACTTGAGAAAATTGGTCCATGTAAGATTTTAGGAAATTTTTCTTCTAATGCTTGTGAGTCATAACTCCCAAGTGATATTGCGATTTCTCCAATTTTTAATGTTTCATATTTGTATATATTCAAGGAGACATGTAGTGTTACAATAACCAAGTTAACAAGTAATGAAGATCATACTAGTAGATGGAAGAAACAACTACCAAAAGTGATTTGTTAAATGTCCTGGATATTCCACTAGACAATTCATAACAACATATCTTATAAATTTACTTAGAAATTTGGAATCTATACTACGAGGGTTTATTTCTCTTTAGATTTATGGATGTAAATTACCATTTATTTTATATGTGTGCAAATAATATAATTATGTGGAAAATAGAGAACAACAAAATAAAATTCACAAACCACGATTGACACGATATATAACCTAGGAAACCTTTTTTAGGAGAAAAAACAGCTGGAAGGTGAGACTGCTTTGCTCTATCTCTCTAAATAGAAAATGGCCACAAGTACAAAGACATCTGGCTTGTGGGATATTATCGTGCACAATTCCTCTGTGTGTGCTCTCTTTCTATCCCTCTCAGCTACTTTTCTCATCTATGGAACAAGATACACTAAAAAATAATTGAACATCTTTTCATCCTAGTGGTTTGGTTATAACATAGCCCGATAACCCACTAGTGGTTAGGTATGACCCTTTCAACTCTTAACTAGAGTTAAATAATGAACTCTTCTAGAGGCTTCTTCATCGTGATCACACGAATAACCATTTTTCCTTGAATAATGGGAGTTGGCATGACATCCTCTCGAACTGTGGTGGCCAAAACAAGAAGACCACCTTTTGAGTGGCATGATTTTTACATATGGACTCCAATTGAAGAGTTCTTGCATCATTGGAACGACCTTTGTGTGGACAGTAGAAAAAAAGCGCTACGTTAAATCAACAATGTTTTACCCCCAAAATATGTCGTTTGATGCCTCAAAATGCTCTTAGAATTTTTCATACCCCAATTTGCCAAACTAGGACAGGCAGGTAAAAATAGTCGGTGAGTTGATTCCTCCACTTTTTCTGCTCTGAAAGCATCGATATGACTTTTAAACAATACAGTGATCTAATCTAGAACAGAAAGCAATTTCAAAAGTAATTGAAGCAGTATTGGATCAAAGAGTAGCTAAGAAAACTAGAGGTAAATAATACTTCTAGTATTTGGTTAAATGGAAAAACTAACAAACAAAAGATGCTACTTGGATGACAACAACAAAGAATTCCAAGTATGGCACAAATGTTGAAGACCTCGTGAACAATTATTTTATTCCCCGAGAGTATGATGCAAGAACATCTAACAATCAAAACTATCTTTGGCTTTCATAGGTCAAAACCCATTTAACAAAGGAAGTTGGTTTCCTTAATTTTATTTAATTTGTAATATTTCCCTAAATATTATCTAGAAGGAATCTATATTGTTAGGGAAGATAGGATGAGTGTCATTTAATTGCTATATAAAAGGATGGATTTAGCAATTTTGGAATTTGTCAAATAATCTAGCCAAGTAGATTGAGTTTGTTGTGTTGAATATGAGAGCTTCGTGTAATAGAGATTTAATGTAGTTAAGTGTGTGTGGAGAAAATATAAAATTGATAGTGAAGAGGTCAAATCTGACCAAAGAAAGACTGCAAGAGACGCCAAATTGTAATCTTCCTTTTCTGCTTGAATTAATACATTACATGTATATTTTTGTGTGGTACATGTTTAATTTGTGCATGTGATATAGTAATAGAGCCATATTGGATTCTTAATTATTTAGAGTCATGGATGATCAAGTCTTCATGATTAATTTAAGAGTTACAATCTCATCTTGGTATAGTTCAATGTTTTAGGTTGGATCGTTCAACTTTCGACAGATCCAACAATCAATAGAAATATAACGAAAAGTTTGTTGTGAGTTTCCATCATCCAGATTAGTGGAGGTATCCGGGTTGAGGAGTATATGGTTTGCACAAGTGTTGGAAGTATAAATTTTACTCAAATCCAGATAGAAACAATGGATAAACTTCAAGTCATATGGAGCTAGCCCAAAACAAATTTGAATGTAGATTCATATCTCCGGATTTGTGCATTAAAGATATTTGTGTAAAACAATATCCAACCCTTACCATGGTGTGTCCATTGCATTTGAGCTAGATTCCCAGATTTTTGGATAAAAGTTTATGAGTTGTATAGGAAGTTATTTGGGGTGGATCCCACCAAAGGTGTTATAAGGGAGAACCATATTCAGATCAAAAGTCATATCCATACTATACATCATATAGGGTGGACCCCACTACAAGTCACATCAAGAATAAGATTTTTAAGTTCATGCCCAAAGGGGTATCCAAGTATTGCGAAGTGCGTAACATGGTGATGAACCAGATCATTTGATATCTGGATTTCTTATTCAAGGGAAAAATATTCAAATAAATTAGAGTTATTCAAGAGTAAAGATATCCAAATTAATTGTTTGAGGGAAACATTTAGATTTGAGCACATCTGGATTAAGGAGATATATATTAGCCTCAAGTAATCCAGACATCAACAAAGTGGAGACCATCCAAATTTTCCAAATCTTGAACATAATGAAATTTGGAGTTATAGACCAAGGATTTATTTTTTATTTTTTTTGAGCTAGGAGTTTTTAGGATTTGAACAAAGCGAAATTAGCATAGAATTTCAATTTTGCAGATTACCACCAATTCCACATCGAGTGAAGACTATTAAAGGAGATATTGAGATCTCTCACAAGGACATCAAAGAGCATTGATTCTTTGAAAGGGATTTGTTGGCATTAGCCTATATTTATAACGTCTTATCCTTTTAAGTTTTGAGTCCTTGATTTTATATATATATATATATATATATATATTATATATATATATATATATATATATAAACCCCAAAGTACTCCCCCTCATTTTTTAGGATGGTACCTAGGGTAAACCCTAGAATTTAAAAGGTGTAAGGCTACTCAATAATATGGTTTGAGTTCATCATAAAATTATATTGGTTAAGAGCTCAACATGTCACTTGTGGAAATATAACCTAAGTGGGGAGGATAATAACCATTCCTTCCAATTACTCTAGTTAGACCCAACTGACATCCTTAAGCGATTGAGAGGTCTCTCTCTCTCTCTCTTTGTGTGTGTATCCATGAGGTGCAGATCAATTATTTTGTGTGGAGTTTAGTCCCCATGAGGTCATATGTTCATATTTCTTGGGGAGAGGTTGAGGATGGGAGCCACCTTTCCTTTGGGGAAATTAAACTATCGGAAGGGATATCCAAACTTGATCGAGCTTTGCATAATCCTAGTGATAACATCCCACAAATGAGTAGATTGTTCTTCCATCCAATATTAGAACTGACCCCAACCTACGCTCAATCTAGTTCGATATGTATCATGCAATGAAATGATATTTTAAGGTCCATGAGACTAAAAATAGTCTATGGGACCATTAGTTCCCTATTTTTCACTCTTTTCAATTTAGTCCTTTTTCGATTCAAATTGATGATGAGCTGACCCAACCTTCCAACAATCCCCTCGCTAAAAAGACAATGCCAAGAAATTGATGCTAACATATTCTCATAACTTTCTCTGATGTCTTTGAATGCATCACATTCCAAAATGAAATGTTTTTCCGATTCCACAACCCCAGACGTGCAAAATGTACACACCCAATCTTTCCAAGCTTCTTTAGGCCTTTTCTATCGTCCTGTTTCACACCAAAGTTGATGTGAGTTGGTCCTTAATTGAGTATAAGAACCTTTGCCCTCCACGAAATGCTAGCTCCAATGAACTCTTTTTGTTGTAAATCACACGTAGGGTTGAATTCCTCAATGTAATATTTCTTCTTTCTACCCAACTCTTTTCCCCATACCTTTTTACAAAACTTATCCATAACAAAATCCTTTAGCTCCTTCCTATTTGTGGAACAAGCATTGAGGTAGATATTCCATTTTTGCATCCATGTGTAGTTTTGTTTCATCCACGTTTTCTTTCTTTCACTCATGCCTTCATTGAAGATAACATTAGGCCATTTACCTACTCTCATTCGTTCAATTCTTTTTAGGTTTCTTATGAGCCGCACCATAGCAATTGTAGGAATTTACAGGGTAAGTTCCTCAGACAGAACACCAAAGGACACTGCTCACAAACAGATCACAGATCAATACACCATTTTGTTGTGGAGTATATGGAACAGTATGTTGCATTTGAATTCCATTCTCAATGCAAAAGTTGATGAAGGTGTTTTTAACATATTCTCCGCCATGATCAGATCTTAGCTTAAGAATTTGATGTCCAGATTGTTTTTCAACAAAGGCCTTAAAGGCCAAGAACTTGTTAAATACTTCACTCTTGAGTTTTAAGAAGTATATACCCAAGTGCGTCTCGAGAAATCACCAATGAAAGTTAAGAAATACTTGCAGCCAGAGAATGAAGCAACAGGAAGTGGACCACATAAATCACTGTGCACAAGCTGTAAAGGGGCTGAGGCGCGCCAAGAGGCACGTTTTTCAAAACTGTCCCGATGATGTTTTTCGAGTACACATCTGGAACAAACACCATCTCTGTAAGATACCATAGGAAGACCTGTCACCATATTTTCTTTACATAGATGCTGAAGGGAGCGATAGTTTAAGTGACCAAATCGCTCATGCCAAAGTTTGCTCACTTCATCATTATGAGCAACAATAAATACTGAGGGAAGATTTGATGACCCAAAGTTGTGAAACTTATACAACCTTGTGGAATCATCAGCAATACCAGTAGCTAGAATCTGTTTAGGATCTCTTAGATCCTTGATTACAACATCTTGAGGTGAAAATTCAACAATTTTACCTTCACCTGAATGAGTTATCTGATATACAGATAGAAGGTTGCTGGATAAGGTTGGAACACATAATACATCATTAAACTGACCATTGTCTAGATGAACAGTTCCAGTCCCTAAAACATTAAGAGATCTATCATCACCAACATATATATTTTTGGTGTTACAATCATTTAAAGAAGAAAACATGGCTTTGTTTTTGGCCATTTGATAAGAAGCTCCAGAATCAATGAGCCACTCATGAGAATTAGAAGAAGAAGATACATTTAGTGCATATCCAGACCGAGATGTTTGACAACCACATACAGAAAGTGTTATTCCTAAATATGAAGTTGAAGTTGAAGAGTGCTCCAAATGGATGTTATGCTTCTTCATTGTTGCTTCCAAGGCTTCCATCTTCTTAAAGCATTTGGATTCTAAGTGGCCATCTCGATTACAAAAGTGGAAATGTCTGTCAGTCTTCTTCCCTTTGTTTTTATTTGCCTTATCATTTTGTTGAAATGATTTTTCATTTTGAGACTGAAATTTTTTAGGACCCTGTTTGGTTTAGGACCATTCTTTTTAGGATACGACTTCTTAGGATTCTTTGAATTTGGTTGTCATTGGGTGGCTAAGGCTCTCTTAGGAGAGTTTCCAAGATTAAAAAGACCAAGGTGTAAGATTTTTTCTTGTTCTCTTATTAAAGAATCACAAAAGGAATCAAAGGAAGGGGACTTGTAGTCTTGTCCTTGAGAAATGAAGGCTTCTCTTATA